>CM067365.1:2853432-3105710 GCA_034401795.1 Chaetoderma sp. LZ-2023a
AGAAACAGCATTTAAAAAAGATTGTGATGGTTTCGAACCCGTAGAACACACACTGAACAAAAATAGTAAGAGCTCACTGAAAAGAGCATATCCTTCCGAATCTAAATATTTTTGCTAAACACACATTAGGAATTGTCATTTTATTAATTGGCACGCACACCAACCCCTCCCCTTCCCTCCCCATCACAAATATGTTCACTGACAAGAAATGCAAATATAGGTTCAAGACTGTTCAAGATGTGGCCCAGACTTAAAATTTATGAATTTTAAATATGACAGTGGAGATAACTCTAAATGGACCTGACCAATAGATTATCGCTTGTGACATCACAGTATATTACTAACATATTTCCACCAGGCCATATGGGAAGATTTGTTTTGAGGGGTCTGGAGTCAGTATAGGAGCAGACCATGCTATGATGTTCACAAGTAGACATGGACTGAGTGGGTAGAAAGATTTAGACATGAAAAGCTCGCACATTACATGATATTTCCGTGCGCCCTAAAATATGCAGTCACAACTGGCATATATATGCTTACCGTTTTTAAGTTTACGTGATGAGGAAACACACCCTTGAATCTGTCACTGTTGAAACAGTAATCTCCTACATCATCTTAGCGATAATTAGGTACAGGGGCTAACTGCTTGAAATCACCAGATCCAATTACCTGACAAATCAGAATTTATTTCTAAGTTATGATTATTAATAAACTAATATAACACACTGTCACAATGTGTAAGATAATACAATGCCGTAACTTTTAACTAGAGTTTTATATTATATAATTGTATGTCAGCACTGCAATAAGCGGGTTTTGTTGGCAGACTCCTTTTTATACCCACCAAATTTCTTTTTATACCCACCAAAAAATTTGGCTGGGTACTATGTAATGGCGCCTTCCAGGCGGGCGGGTGGGCGTACGGGCGGCAGGTTGATTTCCGAATGATAACTCCATTAACGTTTATCGGATCGCTTTGAAACTTCATTGAGTGGTTCGACTACCTCTGGGGAAGAAATCTGTCGAAATCGACAATGATCCGAAATCCAAGATGGCCACCAGCCTCCGGCAGCCATCTTGAAAATTGGTTTCCGGATGATAACGCCGTTACCGTTTATCAGATCGCTTTGAAACTGTATAGGGTTGTTGGACTAGGTGAAGAAACTTGTCAAAATTTACGGTAATCCGAAATCCAATATGGCCACCAGTCAGCGGTGGCCATCTTGAAAGTTGTCATCGGGGCTGGGTATTATGCTCCGTTTGGGGAGCTCTTGTTGTGCTTGGGTTGGGAGGGTGGGGCGGGTAGGTAATCTCTGTTTCTACCAGCGTTTTCTAGTTGGACCCTCTGTCTACTAAATACAGTTTATATAGAAGAAATCTTATCTTTACAGTTATACTTAGTATTTCTAAATCATATCCATCAGACTTACATAGCTAAATAAGAATCGTAATAAATATAGATTGCAATAAATAAAATAAAATTTAATCAAATATAATAAGTATTAATATTTTTATAAACTTACCTGCAAATCCCCGAATGTTGTTGCTCCAACTCCTAGGTGTGTGCATGAGATGCCCGTTGTCGATGTGATGGCTACTCGCTTCCCTTTTTGTTCAAGAGATTTGATAATGCATCTGCAAGTTAAATTTCGACAAAACATATTATGATCAGAGCCTATAATGAGACAATAGGCACATAAATTTAAATATGCCACTCGCTTACCAAATACAACATACTATATTAGTCTTTCACCATTGGTGCTTCATGACAAAAAATTAACATATTTATTATGCAAAGCTAAAATCGCCTGCCACATTTACTCTTGGAGATATCAGCTGCCAACCCACCTTGAATTTCTGGGACATATTTTAAGGGCAATATTATGTGTGACACCAATTCTACATATCGCACTAGAAATTGGGGAATTCACTTGTTGTTGCTATTTAAACAGTCAAACCTACTTTAGGCCCCATCTCTATATAATGACCACTTTTTATTGGAGTCAATAATCAATAAAACAATATGTTTGACCTTCCGCAGAGAGACAACTTGTCTATTACGTCCATTATTTGCTGCCCCATGGTTATATCCATATACATGTTTCACTATATTTAAACATCCTGGGTAAAAGTTGTTTTGTACGTTTACAGGTTGGTTACCAGATATACCACATCGGGATCTACTGAGGATGGCATTGCTTTAAATGACATTTTCGAAAGAAGTAAGGCATATTTTTTCGCAAAATCCACATTTGGAGATTTTCTTACCGTCAAAGGATATGCTTTCAAAGTTAGTGTCATCAATTTTCAATACGTGTGCAACCACTAAATATACCAATAATGTGCCTCATATGGTTTACAGCAACCTAATAGAACGGCCATGTTCCGGTGAAGCAACATATTTAACTATTCCATCGCACTGCCAAGCCATGATCAGTGCAACTAATGCGTTGACTATTAAATGCCCACGCGAACATTGTGTCAATAGTGAAACGATTTCCTGCTCCGTCACATTTGGCAAAGATCAAACAAAGTGAGAGGCGCGTGGATCGCAGTTTCCATTAGTTGTGCACCTCGCACCAACCCAAAAGAATGTTAATGGTATTATTTTTCTCCTTGAGAATTTAATCTTTTGCAAAGGAATGCAGTGCATGCCACTATCTTCACATATTAAATCTGCCATATACGAGGACTGGTGATTTAGCCATGATACTGACCACACAGTGAAATACATAAGGTCTAATTCATGTGCCATCTTAGTATCCTTCAATTCAAGGAGGAATATGTGTATAACCTGTTCCGTATTAGTGAGAGTAGCTAATAAGCGCAAAACGCAAAGTTCCGAGCAACGTGACATTGACAGTGACGATTCTCAATCTAAAAAGAAATGTGTAAATGGTAATAATTTAACAGATGTAACTGTGATAAAAGACCTATTACTGTCTGCCGGAGCGCCGGAAAATTTTAGTATTTTACTAGAATCTCAAATCAGGAACAGCAGCATTGACTTGGACATTCGACAGCGAAGGTGGGATGTGAAAATAATAAGTTTGTGTATCGGTCTATTCTGCAAGTCACCATCGGCATATGAAACGCTACGAAATTCCGGAATGCTAGTTTTGCCCTGCACAAGTACGTTAAAGTATTACAAAAACTGTGTTAAGCAAACTCCAGGAATACAGGCTGAAAACTTTCAGTGGATGGAAAAAGATTCCGAGCGGCAACAGGTTGGTGAATTTGGACGCAGAGGTGGTCTAATACTAGACGAGATGGCGATCCAGGATGATCTTCAAATAGTTCGTAAAGGAGATGCCTGGTCAATTGTTGGAGCTGTGGGCATGGGGCCGACAAACAATAAAATATCGACTCTCATTGATGGAAAGAAAACGTGCCATATGGCTATTCATTGTCTGCAGTTCATATTTCATGGCTTCAGTGGATTTCGTTGGCCAGTTGCGTACTATGCGTCAAATCCTGCCACAACCCATCAGCTGTATCTAAGCTTCTGGGAATGTGTGGATGCACTCGATGAACGTGGGTTTAAAGTCGATTACATCATGTGCGATGGCGCTGCAGCAAACAGATCACTTGCAAAAATCCTCATTGTGATGACCCAGCAAACTCAAAGTTTATTGCAAATGATGTATTTGATAATAAACATGAGGTGGTCGTCATTCAAGATATTAAGCATGTCTTCAAAAAAGCTTCAAAATAATTCTGGACCATTTCCAGGAAGTTTACAAATTTAATTCCAAAGGTGGGTTACGTATTCACAAGAAGCTCACCAAACTCCAAAATGCGCAACAAGCTAGCTGAAGAAGTTCTAAACAAGGACATGCTCTATTTAATGAAATCGTATCAATTGACTTTAGATGATCCATCTTCTCTAAATTCAACAATCGAATTACTCGAGCACACATCGCAGTTAGTGGAGATCTTTCATGATACTTGGCCTGTTCATAATCTGTGTGACACACGTTTACGACAACTGCAGTCTGTACAGGCATTCTTCAGCAAATGGAAAGAAACTGTATGTTGCACCAAGCTGTATACGTCTACAAAACACTTCCTAACGCAAGAAACCTATGCTGATTTAAGCAGCTCTGTGATAGGTTTTCTCTCACTGTGTGATTCTTCTGTTGGCGACGGAAACAGTATCACTCCGGCATATGTGAATTCAGACTTAGTTGAAAACCACTTTTGTCAACAGCGAGGTATCTGCAATGGACTAAACACAAATCCTACTCTAGCTCAGTATGGACCATCCAATAATGCAATTATCTTAGGTCAAATGACAATTTCTGCCAAATGTAACACTGGTACTAAAGCAATGTTCTATAATGCTACAACCCCATGTGCTTTAAAGAGACAGAAAACAAAGGAAGCAAAGTGTTTGCGCCTTTGAGTTTTGTCTCAATTAGGAAGTATGTAAAGTGAGACATAGGCATCAATGTTCCTGAATTTCTTATATATACTACAGAAAATTGCTAAGAATATTCTAAATAAATATGCACAAATACCAGAAAGGAAATAATATGTGATTTATGAAACTGACAGTGAAATGGTCATTGTGCAGATGAAATGCGCATTTGTGCATTCAACTGGTAGTGGCCCACTCATGCGTGTCCAGATTGATCATGAAAAGTATAGTCTGCCGACATTTAGTGAAATGCGTGTTTTCTCACAGAGGACAATACAATTCCTTTTCTCATTAAATTTCAGGGAAATTGTTCATTCCTTTTGTGCAATAATGCTACACCAACGGAATGTGAGTGATCAAGAACTTTCTCATAGTATTGGTCTGCTGCAAGGTACTTTACTCAGCAAAGAGTCAGTGTTACAATTGGAAACAGTCAGAGTGCCATCTCCATGGCACGGAACCAGTATCAGGAGAACGGTCAAGTGGACAGATGTCATAGTGGAGGATGTACAAGGGATACGACATAATTGCAGGGCAGTTCCCTTGTCATCTCTGGATGCCATCACCGAATCACCAATGCAACAGCATTGTGAAATCACTTTCGAACGGCGACGAGATTGACGACATCAACTCAGATAATTAAAAATAGTGTGCATGCCATTGGTTTGAGGGATGCCAGACAAGCTTTGACAGTACCCTAGAGTGAGAAGCGCCATCAAGTGAGACAGGCATAGGATTGAGAACATCTCAATTGGACTCCTGCTCAATGGAAATTTGTCTTGTTGGCAGATGAGTCTCTATTCGCATTGGACTTTCACAATCGACATGCTCATGTCATGATGTGTATGTATGATTACTGTATTCTGCGGCTGTAGTAGTAGAAACATCCTACTGCTGCAATCGGGCCTTCTTCGCATTTGCTCACTGTATCTTGTCCTCGGCCAAAGTTTTTTGCTTCCTCGGGTACAGTCTTGATTTTACTGTACCGAGTCCTGCTTTCTGCAACATGACATCTCGCACTGTGCTTATTACGCTTTGTTGCACAATACCTGCAATTGTTTTTCAGTTTTGATAATTGAAAAGTAAATGTAGTTAAGGCCGTAGTGATTCTGATTTGTATCACTATGTTCAATATTTTCTCTTTTTGTATGCTATCCGTAGCAATTTTCGTAGTATATTTAAAAAAATGCAAATTCTACTGGAATTAAACATGAATACCTACCTCTATATAGGCCTACATAAGCAAGCAGTGTGCTGATTGTGACGTCCAACGGTCAATGCTGATAAGACATTTGATATATACATGTGCAATGGTTGGCACTTAGCAAACACTCTTTTCTTAAATTATAGATTTATGTAATCCTCCCAGGGCCGTATTGACGAAGGGGATGCAACTGAAATCTGTCATAAGGTAATATTTCTTGATTGCTTAGTTTTCATATATTGATCAAATATACATATCTCAGCTAAATTCAGAACTATTTGTTATTTTATGGACACTTTAAGTAACTAGGAGTGTTGCCGCCATTTTAGATAGATATTTGCTGGCGCCATTATTTTAGATTCGATTGTCCGCACTGGTGCGCAATTGTTGGTATAAACCCTTTCTCACAATGCTAATGCTAGTCATTCTTCTGCTGGCGATGAGCGCGTTGCAAGTGCATAGCATAGTTCAGTACTAGTTGCCCGCATCAATTTCCTTGCAACATTGATTGACTGCCCTGCTGATTATTGTGAGAAGAGTTTGATTGAATGCTGATGCGTCAACGATTTTGAGCCAAATTGCTATCAAATATTTACCAAATGACAATTGTATTATCAGCTGATTATTTTGACAACAATTTTATGGAAAGCCACAGGCAGAAAAGATTTCAGTAAACTCGTTATAAATGTATTTGTTTTCACTTGCACCATGTGAAATATACAACTAATATTGAACTTACAACGCGCTCACTGTGGATGCCAGCAGAAGAATGACTACGGTTAGCATCATGAGAATGGTTGTATACCAACAATTGCGCACCAACGAAGACAATAGAATGTAAAATAATCTAAAATAATGGTGCCAGCAAATATCTATCTGAAATGGCGGCTACACGCCTAGTTAACTAAAGTGTCCATAAAGTAACAAATGGTCCTAAATTTGGTTAGGATACATATACTTTATCATTACATGAGAACTTTAAAATCATATTAGATTTAAACTTAAATGCATGTTTGTCTGTAATAGGAGAGCGCTATTTACTCTGTGAATGGTGTCCCATTAGGCCTACTCTGAATGGAAGTGCGTATGCAGCGAAATGACAAAGAATATGACAGTGATTGTGAAACCGGAATAATAATTTATATTAAGGACAAGTGAGACATATAATTCCGTGGAATTCTTCAGAATTTCATCATACATTGATTCAATTACAACTGTAACTAGAACATACAGTTTATGGCATGACATCGCAAATATCAATGTTATCTCCAACTTTATACTTTTGACCACTCCCACATCCTGTGACAGACTGAATTTGTATATTTTATCGTCCGATCTAGTGGCTGAGCCAAATAGTCAGGAAGAAAAAGGGGTGCTTTAGATGGAAGCTTGTTTTGGAGTATATACACAGTTTTATTGTTGTTTTTCTATCTCTGGGATATACTAATTACAAATTTACTGGGTGGCACTTTGGCACCCTTGGACGTTTTGAGAAACATGGATTTTTAATGATTCACGTTATAATGTGCCATGCCCACCTTTTTCATTATGTGCAAAATTGTAGGTTTTATCGCAAACCTTATCAATATGCATATCAAATGGAAGCTTGTGACGAGTAGTAGACAACTAATCCTAAATGTACCTTCCGCAGCCATTTCATAAAAAGAGATTTTTAATGTTCGCAGTTCGCACATTATTGAATGCTGAAATCATACGATTAGAATGGCATGTGCCATGTGTGGGGATGAGATATGGAAGGGGGTAAGATGAAATGTGAAGGAAATTGGGTGGGTTAAGGTGGTGTGTTGTGGAATGAGATGATGCTGGATGGCATGTGGTAGGATGAGACGAGATAAGATGGGATGGATGAGATGTGACCATATTCAAAGAGAAGTGATGAGATGGGATGGGTGGGGTGGGAGAGCTGAGACGGCGTGGTCTGGTGTGAGGTTAGGAAAGGTGAGTTACAGTGATGTGGTGCAATTGTTTGGACTGGGAAGGGGTGGCTTGGACATGGTGGGATTGTTGCTATGGTTAGTGGGTGTTGGATGGTGATGTTGGGCTTTGGATGAGGGGCAGTGTGGGTTGGTCGGTGGGATATGATAAGATATGTTACTGTGATGGTAGAGTGCAAGGATTCCCTTAAGGGTCGTTTTGAGGGTATATACCCCCAAAATGCAGCTCTGGACACCCAAAGTATGGGCAGTGGGTCCCATGGAACCCGTGAACATCTTGTATGATTGCTAAATATTAATTAGTTTCATAGGTTTTTGTACAAAAATGTAGCATGGGACCCTATAATTGAAAGTTCTGAGTCCCTGGAACCCTCTAATTTTAGCATGGACGGGAAACACTGATAGATTGTGTTGAAGAGATAAGAGTATAACTATTCTCCAATTCCATCTACCACCAAGGTCAGCCCAAGTGCATTAGTGCTCAAAGCTAAGAATGTATATGGCAGAGGTCATAGGTCTCCCATTCCATCCCACCCACTCCCACCCCCACCCCCACACACACACCTAAATGTGTGAAAATAAAGTCATCTGAAAAGCCATTTTGGGTAGTTTACAAGAAAATCTCATCCTAAATTTCATAATAAAACACATACTATGTCTTCGAATCTGAGTATAATCATGATGTCTATCGAGTTTCAAGAAACCTGTCTATAACAAACACGGTATAGGCAAGAGTCGTGAAACATGTTTTCTTTCTCGTATGGCAATAAAGCTGCCAAAGATCGGACATGGATGAATCATAGTGATAGTTGGCATTCACACGTCACAAGCTTTCATTTGATATGCATATTGATATGTCTAGTGATAAAACCTAGACTATTTCATGGACGAAAAATGTGAGCGTGGCACATTATAACGCGAAGCATTAAAAATCAACTTTCCCAGAACGCCCAAGGATGCCAAAGTGGCACCCGGTGGATTTGTGATGAGTACACCTCAGAGATACAGAAACAACAGTAAAACATTCTATATACTCCAAGACAACCTTCTGTGACGAATCTTCCAGACTATAGGTCTGATTAATTTTAATAATGTATATATTTATTCATTAATTGTATATGTATAAATCTTTTTGCCAGAATTTTAAGATTGTGTTATGGAATTGAGAATAAAACTTAGTAAATACGGTTTGTTGACCCCAGCCCATGTTAAAATACTAGATAAATATAACTGAACAATGATCGTAATCATGATACAAAGATACAATCGTCATAATGAAACAATGGTACTACAGTATTCTGACTATAATGGCATCATGATATAACCGTATGGTGATAGAACGATCATGTGATTTTATTATAATCTGATATACTGATGTACTGATAAACTGTTATACTGACATGATGATATAATTGCACAAAGCTATTATGATATAATGACCCACTGACCTCCTGATATTATGGCTATGATGTAATGAAATAATGATGCTATGATTATGACAGTGATATGATGATATAATGCCATAAGGCTACAAATAGCATAATGTTAAAATCTATACTCATGATATGACATACTGTTATAATGCATAACGATGATAAAAGGACTTGATGTTATAATGTACGATGCTGGTAAAATGACATGTTTTCATTTTTCATGATGATACAATGTGGGTTTTTTGTATATATGTATAAATCTTATTACCAGAATTTTAAGATCGTATTATCGAACTGAGAGCAAAACTCAGTAATAATGGTTTTATTACACTAGTCCCGTATTAAAATGATAAAAATTATATAAATGCAAAATGATCATACTCATGATAAACTAGTCATTCATCATGATGATATTATGATAATATTGACATAATGGTATAAAGAGATGGTGATATATCGATCATGTAATTTTATGATATATGTTATGCTGATAAACTGTTATACTAATATGGAAAAAGATAGCATAACGCCATTATGATAAGATATTATGATGAAATGATTTAGTTATGTAATGATGCTATGGTTATGACAATGAATATACACTATTACAATATGTAAGCCAATATAACGCGCGTCTTGTGCTAGTTACGTAAATGCGTACGTGCTAGCCTGTGCGCCATTCTCGACACGCGTGTGCATGCGTGTGTGCACTAGCGTTTGCAGCCCTATGTCTGCATATAATGCTTTTTGTACTTGGCAACAATGTAATCCATGCAGCGAGATAAAATCCGGTCGGTGTGCGTGCGTGCGTGCGTGTGTGTGGGGGGGGGGGCATACTTTAAGTTTTACATTGTATTACATTTTGTTTGATAACTCACCTTAATATATGTTTTCCCAGTGCCACACTGACCGGTTATGATGACGCTATGCCCATCAGTTGCACACTTTCGCACATGCCGTTGGTTAGCGAGATCATGTGCGTGTCCATCTCCATTTTCAATAACCAATTAGGCTAAACAGTCTATCTGATATAATAATTTCGTGAGAAATGACGAAAGATGGATATGTACTTAGCGAGGTTATCTCTGTGTGTTAAAAGTAACTATTATAAACAATAGCGTTTCTGATAAATTACATTCTCTGCGACGCGCGGTTAATATTTTGCTAGCTTGCAATTCCGTTGTACTGTAGACGACGGGCGTTCTGTCGCGCGTGGTTAATATTTTGTAGCTTGCTATTACCGTTTTACTGTAGACGACGGACGCAAAGTCATACCCTGCAAACAATTCTACATTGGCCCAACGTTGGCCCAACGTATGTTTATTCGTTGGCCCAACATAGTTTTGTTCATTGTAATTACGCTCTCCAAACGTAACACATAGTTTTCCCACGTAAAAACAACGTTGGGCCAACGTAACTAACATACCATCAGCCAGCCAACGTAAATGCAACTTTGGCCCAAACTAACTAATTTTCTATCAAACATCCACAGTAAGACCAACGTCGGGCCAACGAAACCACGGGATGGGCCAACATAAGGCCAACGAGCAAAACTACGTTCGACCAACGCATACAACTTACGTTGACGCTACTAAACAATGTTTGCTGGGTAGGCATATTCATTTTGCTCCAATACCCCCCCCCACCCCCAAGAACAGAAATGTGGGCGGTTAGGCATGTTTTAATGCCTGCCTGTCTGCCTTCCCACCCGCCCGCCCGCCCGTTCGTTCGTCCGTCCGTCCGTCCGTCCGTTTGTCTGTCTGTCTGTCTTCATGCCTGCCTGCCTGCCTGCCTGCCTGCCTGCCTGCCTGTCTGCCTGCCTGCCTGCCTGCCTGCCTGCCTGCCTGCCTGCATGCCTGCCTGCCTGCCTGCCTGCCTGCCTGCCTGCTTGCTTGCGTGCATGCCTGCCTGCCTGCCTGCCTGCCTGCCTGCCTGTCCGTCCGCCCGTCCGTCCGTCCGTCCGTCCGTCTGTCTGTCTGTCTGTATGTCTGTCTGTCTGTCGGTCGGTCGGTCGGTCGGTCGGTCGGTCGGTCAGTCAGTCAGTCAGTCAGTCGGTCCGTGGGTCGGTAGTCGGTCAGTCGGTCGGTCTGTTCGGCGCTGTATCTAAAATGAATACTGATCTGATTCTAACACAATAAATAATTTAACTTGCTAGACTATTTCCAAATGTTGGGCGTGACCAGGGTGAAAGAATCCGGATGATGCCGGATCCGTATTAGATCAAATTCTGGATCGGTGAATATTTCGGAATTTACACTAGCATGTTGCAACTTTGGTCGTGATCCTAAACAAGAGACCTATGGGCCTGTGATGCTCATCTGGACCATTAGGATTGGAACCATCTGCATTTAAACAGAGATGATGGATAATTTCAAATAAAATCCAAGATGCCACCAAAGAATTACCAATAAAAATTATCGTTTGATATGTTGAAGTCTACCGACATATGAACATTCCACCATTGATGAAATTGGGCCATTGATTAATGAGGAGTACCGTTTTTAAATGGTTCCAGAAGATTTTCAGAAAATCAAAGATGGCTTCCAAAACATTGACCAATGAAAATTACCCAAGCGGTTAATGAGTAGCGTTTTAAACAATTTCCTGCCATTTTTCGGAAAATCCAAGATGGCCACCAAAAAGGTATAGAGCAGTCAAAATTTTGTCTACCAATTCTGAAGCGTACCAGCCTAGGGTCCTTCCAGATGAGTATGGTTTAGTTCAGTCCAGCGGTTAATGAGGAGTAAGTAGCCTTTTAACTGATTTCCGGAATAGCCAAGATGGCCGCTGGAAAGGTTTTGTATACAAGTTCTGAAACCTATCACCCTACTATCCTTCCTGCTGAGTTTGGCTGAGTTTGCTTGAAATTAGCCAAGTGGTTGATGAGAAATATGCATTTAACTGATTTCCAGAATTTAACATAGAAAATCCTATAGTATCCATCCAGACAACTGTGGTTAAAACTGCCCAATCAGTTAATGAGGAGTAGCATTTTAGATGGTTTCCCGCCATTCCTTTTGGAAATTTTAAGATGGTCCCCGAAAAAAATTGTCGAATCGAAATTCAGTATATACGTTCTGAAACATACCACTCTAGGGTCATTCCAGCCAAGTTTGCTCGAAATCGGCCAAGTGATTAATGAGGAGTAGGCTTTTAACCGATTTCTAGAAATTTTCGGGAAATCCAATAGGCCCATATAGCTGCCGGAAAAAATGACCAATCAAAATTGTCAATCGAAGTGCTGACGCCTACTAGCATAGAATCAGTCCAACCAAGTTGGTTTGAAATCGGGCCATTTATATTGGAGGAGTATCGCTTTAAATGATTTCCGGAAATTTTTGAAAAATACAAGATGACCTTCAGAAAAATTGACCAATCAAAGTTCTGAATAGAATTTCTGGATCCATCCAGACAAATTTGGTTGAAATCGGTTAACACATAAAGCGGGATATACAATTTGACAGACAGACAACGGACGTACGGACGGAGGGTGACCATGGCATAAGCTCGCTTAGCCGGGACAAAAACCTTTTTCAATGTGACACCAACGGGAGGGCGAGGGTCTGCAATCACTGGTTACTCGTCATGATCATGTAAGCAAAACATGAATCATAAAACAGACTACTGTAAGAACCTAACTATCTACTATAAATGTTTATCTAGCAAGAACTTTCATTAGCGTGATTGAACTTTTCAGTATGATCAGATTAAGCTTAAATTTAGCAACATGAAAAATGGCAACAAGCTGAACTGATGCAGTCTGGCTGATAACCAGCTCATAAATGTAGAATTATCTTGTGCTTTTTATTAAAATATTTCGGATTTGATAAAAAGTAGGCAATATATTTGCAATTTGGCTATTCATCGCATGCTAGTCGGAATTCTCTGAATCAGAAAGTCAATCACTCCCAGCTATCACATCCTGCTTTGTGAGATATGGATGGAGGCATGACATATCTTATACCATTTGAAAGACTAATATACGCAATTATTTTTTTATTTGATATTTGTAGGTGAACATCATAAAGACAAAATACCGTAACAAGTTGAGGTGCGCAAATTCATTTATCTTCATATGAGACTTTCCTAAATAGCTGTTTTGCAACAAACTGTTAAACGACATTCTAAAGCACACTTATTTAGCACAAATAAAGGTATGAGTTTGTTTGGAAATGAACGAACATAATACGAATTAAAACAATACAACTTCATTTGTATGTCTTTTAGCTTTCAGTAGAACCCACATTGTAAACGTCACATACGTGTGTGAATATGTGTGTCCGGAGCTGTATTTAAAAAAAGGCAAAAACTCCTGGCCGGATTTGGTTTTGAACTGGGATTTCCGGACTTTTCCTTCTGATCCCGATAAAACACAGATCATGATGGGATCAAATTCTGGCTCTATTGCTGTTATTGTTGTTGTGTGCATGTCCGTCACTTCTTTGTATAGTGCACAAGACTGATTTGTCTGATCTAGGCTACAGTAATATATTGGCCAATAATTTAAAAAAACATTAGATATTTCACATGACGACGACGTACCCATCTTATCCTACTTCAACATCTGCGCGGTTTTGAAGCAATTGAACCCTGTAAAAACAGTACTATTGTCGGACTATTGGGCTGTCGGACTACTGGGTTTGTAAATTTTCTGCTGTGTCGGACTGGTGGGCTGTCGGACTACTGGGTATAATTGTCGGAGTATTGGGATGGCGGCTTATTTGGCTGTCGGACTATTGGGTTGTTGGACTAGTGATTACAATTGTCGGACTATTGGGTTGTCGGACTACTGGGTTGTCGGACTAATGGCGCGTTCCCAGTTTTGACTCGTTGGTCGGTATTCACTCCAATCTGCAATCATCAGTCTTAGGGTGTGTTTCTCCTTCGCTCATATTACACTAGCAGTCTCTATACAACACGCCATGAGCATAATATAATAAATGTAATGATGTCTTTGAAAACAATACCGACATGCGGATTTCAGGAAATATCAGAAGTTTACTATTATCTTATAGTGGAAACCATCAGCAACATTGATTAAGAGCTTTCAAGAAATCTACAAGTCTGTCAGATTTGATTAAGATAAGCAACTTACAAAGATCTGGAAAAAGATTCTACGATCTTCCAGCATAATCTGCATCATGAAATAGTATGCATAGTCATAAGATGAAAACAGATATCCATTGGAAAAATATTTAACAGTGAACGGCGAGCGTTCACTAAAGGGTTGTAATCGATAGTTGAAAAAACTAAGATGTTACCAATTGTTTCCATATCCGAAAGAAATGTAGAGTGGGTATAACATGCTCGAAAAAATAGGTCGTGAGTCGAGTGTTCATTCTGACAAGAGGGGGATACTAAAAAAAGGTTTTTTCATGGGGATTCAGGCAGTTATTTTTGTATTCACTTCGAAATGTGAGATTATTTTCTTACTAAGCACATAGCTCAATAAATCGGTTATATGCTTGCGCTAATCACGTCATGCGTTACGTAAGTACAATCGAAAACGCTGATTGGTCGAAAATATGCCTAAATACTAGTACTAGTTACAACTGTTGTAAAAAGGTGACGGCTTGGTGTAGTGGCTAGCACTTGGAACTATTTAACCAGAGAACCCGGTTCGCGCCTGAGCTGTGCACTATCTCACCATCGTTGGAAACATGGGCAATCTCCTTCGCTCCTTGCCTCTCTCCAACCAGGAGTATAAATGGGTACCAGTGTAAAAGCTGGGGAAGTTACCAATAATAGACTGAAATAAAACCAGCCTAGATATGGCGTGAAAGGGACCTGGAATCAGGGACTCGATAGAGGTCAATCAAACCAATAACGTCTTCTGTTTTAAAAAGGTGAGGCGACGGTCGCTGAGTGGTTAGCGCACTGGGTAACTTGACCCACGACCTCGGGTTGAACCAGTATCGAGGACTATCTCGCCGTCGGTGGAAACACTGGCAATCTCCTTCACGTCTCGCTGCCTCACCGCACCCATGTATCAGTGTAAGAACTGAGGTAGCTAAAAACTGTAAGAGACTGAAATAGAAAACCAGTCTAGACCAGGCATGAATGGGACCTTGAAATGACCGAATAAAGGGTTAGACGCCAATCAAACCAATAACTAACTGGTGTAAAAGACCGACAAGGAGCTAGCGGTATTTTACATAAGAAAGAAAATGTTTTCTCATTGTCCATTTGCAGACCAAGAGGACATTATTTTTGGAAACTTACCACTGAAATAAGTGACTCGTTTATCGAGTCAGCTATTCCAGTGGTGCATTTTTACAAATAGCTTTCTCTTGGTTTGCAAGGGAATATTTCCCAAGCCTACCTACAAATTACCGACGCAAATATCACTTGTTTATGTAGATTCAAGAGTGGCCGTATATTCGTGTGTCCTCGGGTTGGTTGCATACATTACTTACACAAATGTCCTCCCTTGCTTATGTAGATAGAAGAGTGGATTTATACAGACGTGTCCTCGGTTTAGTTGTGTTCATTACTTAAATACAAATCTGCTCATTTGTTTATATCGAAACAGGATCGGGTGTATAAGGGTGTGTCCTCGGTGTGGCTGTATTCATTACTTAGACATATGGTCGCTGCACTGACGAAGGGGCGAATATCGAAAATTACAGTTTCGGAAAAATCGATAGTAAACTCTGTCTGTACGTACAGGCGCCAATACAGTAACAGTCCACACCACAGAGTTAGTGTATAGAGGTCCGGCGCCCTATACACCACTATTGCGTTAGATGCCAACAACATCGATGTGGGAATTGTTTGGCAAAAGCACCGACAGCGGCGTAGCAATAGCCTCCGTAACCATGCAGTGGCGGGGAGGCCCAGAAATTCAAAGGCCCCTCTCATTCCATGATTAAAAAAAATTTTGAGAGAGTGCTGGGGTGGGTTGAGGGGAGGGAAAGTCAACGAAAAACTTATTCGGTCTTCCACCCGTCAATGACTTGCTATCTTTAATATGCCTGTCAGTAACTTATAAGATGGCGCAATGATCATTGCTATATATTTTGTGACTGGATTTGTTATAAACATGAACATATTTGGATCAATTGATTAGAATAACAGCTACGTTTCCCCTAAGCATTGATGGCGCGTCGCGTTTATTATGAGAAGCATCATCGTATTCATACAGGTACAATGGTAAGAGATCAGAAATTATGAAATAAACGCTAAAAATACAAAATTATCTGATTGGGTGGTGGAGTGGGGTGGGGGTGGGTGCAGCCCGATTTATTCTTACCCGCGTCGCTAGGATTAATGTGAGAATGGAATCATAGACTGCTGCTTGTTGTTCCTCTTCATGCTCTTGTTCTGAAGACGTTTTGGATATAATGACCCTGGTTCTACGGACGGAATCTTCTCCAAACTTCGGTGGAAAGTTAAACATGTATACCAGTTACAATTTCTGTGTCAAGAGCCATTCTTCAGCAACATTGTTTTTAAAATGAATACTTTGACGCATTTTTCAGTAACACTGCTTCTACTGGAACGATCTTATACAAACGTATGTGGATGTCTGTCTCAGAAGACATGTGTCATTTGTGCGTCAAATGCTAAAACGCAACAGCAACAGCATTCGGCAACAGCGTTTCCAAAATAGACACATTAGACCTCACGGTGTGGGTATTTGAGAGAGTTATCCTTGTATAACGACAGCTGTTTTGGGAATGTTCATTCTCGGAAGGAAAATAAGCGATACCAGTTGAATATTCTGTTACTAGCTTGACTGCCTCAAACAACATCTTCCAGTCGAATTAGTTACGAAAAATTATATAGCTTACTTCTATGGTGTCTTACAATTAATTTTAAGCATACGTAGTTAGGTTATGTGACTAACATACCTACATTTTGGTATGGTGTGGGTTATCGGGCAACAGTTTTATAGATCCCAGAAAGAAAAATAATATTATGCACACTATAGAAATCTTCCACCCCCCCCCCCCCCCCAAAGACCAATATTTACCGCCAGAGAAGTCGAAGATGCCCTCTGAGCACTACTGCATTTCAATTTTTTTTTTTCGGTTGATGAGCAACTTAACCCACTCCTTTTGGTTGCTTTCAGCTTGCGCGCGTACGTGCATGTGAGGGAGGCGCCTTCAAATAATTCTTGCAGGGGGCCCTCGTCACTGCACCGAGAACCGAGTCTATAAGCACGGACCTATGCGTGTTCTGCTATTAACTAACACATTTCATCCATATTTCAAACACGATAATATGTGATATTTGTTGGACATTTGGACTACAACTTGGCTGAAATGTGTCGCTGTATAAAGTATCACGGCCTTTCAGCTGACTCGGTTTCAAAATTATTGACAGAATTTTGAAGGTGTAGTAGACATTATCTTTATAATTGAGCTGGAATAAAATGAGGTTTGAAACACACTAGCTCATGAATATCAATCTGAATTTTAAAGCAAGTTTTGAGCTAAGCCATTGAATAGCCTATTTTGAAACTAATTAGACTGTAACGTGCTGCTGCTTTATACAGTAACAGCAGCTAATCAAATTATGTTCAAAATATTCACTAGCAGCCGTATTAAAAGTGTTAATTCAACATGTGAGAAACATATATGTCTGTATGTGCGCGTGCGTGCGTGCATGCGTGCGTGTGTGCGCACGTGCGTGCGTGTGTGTTACGCATCAATATTGAATTTGCGCGGACGGTAAACGATGCAGGAAACAATATCAAATATAATAGTCAGCATTAACTTACAATAGCGCCGGGGACCATATCACGTTACACAATGGCGTGGAGTTCACGTTTCACATATTCTTAGTTGAATATTTTGAAAATAATTAGACTGGAAGTTGTTGCTACCTAAGGCAGCAACAATTTCCAGTTAAATTATTTTCAAAGATTTCAACGCATTTCCTGTTTACTTGCCCAGAACACAACCTTCTCTATTGTTCTGCCAAACAATCAATGACGGCTCAGCGTGTACATGACAGCGGTGCCACCAATATATCTAGTCAATAACTATCTCTATGGTCCACGGCTTCAGTGACTGTTGCTTAAAGTTCTCGTGTCCACCTAAAATAGAAAGTACATTCGTGAAATGTTTTACATATGTCGATTTCTGCGCAAAGTGCGCGAGCCATATTATATTTGTTGATTCCTGAGCAGTTTACCCAGTGTGCAATGCACATGCGCCATATTCGTTACAACTATTTGGCCGTCATAATATTTGATTCTATTGTCTGTTCTAGACGGTGATCTCTCAAATGAAACTGACAGGTTTGCACGTTCATTTATCAATTGTTCGTTAGCTCTGGAAGGTTAAACACGTAGCCGGTGCTCGCGCCAGTCATTCGATGGCACAATAGCTCAATAGTTCAATCCTGTTCAGTGCAGGCATGACCGCACACAAATGTTGATAGGACTATCAACATCACTATCAGTACTGGTAGCCAATTTTTGGCACACAGAAACATAAAGATAGTGGAAACCCCTATCAGTGGGTGATAGTTTATCATTTAAAGGCTGCGCAGAAGCTATCAAAGTTGTTCCCTATCAGAGCTGATTTATCAATTCACTAACGGCGCGTGTGGCAACTTTAGTGTCGTTGATAGCATATAATAATGCGTTTAATTTGCGAAAATAATTCATTCTTGCCCTATCCTTCATCAACTGACTCGAGTCTTGGTGCCAAATGACTCGACTCGAATCTTTGTCCCGAGTCAAAGTAGTGGGGTACCTTAGTGTCAAAGTAGTGGGGTACCTTAGTGCCAAAGTAGTGGGGTACCTTAGTGACATGGGGTGTTACATTCTGGACAAAAGTACCAAACTTTCAGGGTTTGTACTTACACATACTTTATTTGATTTTTTTCAATGGATCCAACAATTAGAAACATTGTTTTCTAGGTTATGTAATAGTTTCAAAATGGCCGCCAAAATGCAATATAACAGCAATGAACAGTACAGTTCAATACCTATCTAACTGTATTGGCACATCAAATTCAAAGCGGAATACACGTATAAATACCCATCCATACTTGATTTTCTTGATTTTATTATGTTAGCCATTATTTTAACAGCATTATTCACACAATTGAGCAAACCCTGTCTATTAAGACTACTTGTTTTGGGTCTAGAAGACGGTAGTTATTTAGTATGTATGGTCATAAGACCACACGTCTTAAATAGCCATGCTGTAGCTGCAAACGCCTGTTCTTATAGCAAGAACAACGTAATATCAATCCATAAATACGGGAAAACCTGCTTATAATAACCACCTGTCTTTGAAGCCACAATATGATGAACATTTAAGATATGTGATCGAGAGCAAATCATGTTAAAGCACAAACCCAAAAGGTTATATAAACTTATTCCTTAAATAAACCCATATGTTTTATTATTAAGAATATGGATTTCTGTTTCTAATTCATTTCAAATAATGGATTTGAACGTATGTAAAGTGTGCCAAAAGGATGGTTGGAAACCTCTAACACGCACACACGCGCGCATGCACGCACGCACGCACGCACAAAAGGCAGAAGACAAGATGCTCTTGCCGTATACGGAAGTCCCAAAAATGACACCGAATCATACCAGTACAAATAGCAAGCAAAGATGATCAAAGAGAATGTCGACATCATTAGCGACGAAGATCAACACACTTTTCTTTTGTGACACTGGACAACAGAACCTGATACGGTATTCTACTACGTGTGCAGAACAGTCATTGGCATATATGGCAACATCGATGCAGGATACAGACATGCTTCCAAAAATTTCCGCATGCGACTTAGTTCTCATTGAGTCAAAGTACCCCTTTGATTGCCTAACTAGATACAGAACTTTGTAGCGGTCCAACAAAGTCCCACATTCGGTAAACTCAAACTGATGACCACGTCATCAAGGTTTGCGAGCTAACAACCACACTCAGAGACAACTCTGATCATGACTGTAGTGAATCAACTTGTATCAAAATCTATACATGGAACTCCTGAATTCAGGCACGCCGCTGATATGCAAATGAGCCTAGGATAGTGTCTTCTGTGCGCCCATTTTTAGATGTTGATAGTGCGAGGTTTGATAGTAACTTGATAGCCCTATCAAAACAATTACTATCAACACGTTCTGTGCGCCCGCTACACGTTAATGAATTTCAAGTTAGATATATGAGAAAGCTGTTGAATACTTTGATAATAATTTGCTTGGAAGCTGTTGCTTTCTATGACAGCAATACATTTCGGTCAAATTATTGTCAAAATAATCAGTAGGTAATACCAGTGTAATTTGAATGAAAATTGTTGCCTCAGCAAATAGCAGTACAAACAGTCATTTGCCTACAACAGATTTACCTACAGTAATCTTGAAACATAACAAATTAGGAAAGATTTAAGCTGGTTTACCAAGATATACAAAACTAGCGGGGAGATCCACATCCATCAGTATAAAAGGCTGACATATTTTTGTAGCAGGTGGATGTCGGTACATGGCAATTTTGATAGGCTGTTAGCCATCTCACGTGACACTCCTTATGCCTTTTTTACTGGAGAAATGTAATATAAATGTATATGTTCACACACGAGAAAAACATTTCTCCAGAATGGCTTGCACAGATTGTTTACCTAACTTTAAAGTCTGATATCCGCGACACCTATTGCCGCCGTGTAAAACATGGAATGGCATATAGGCCTACGCTCAAGAAACAGAATCATCATGAAACGGTGTGCACGTGTAAACATTGTGCATGTTTATTGTCTATTAGGCAGCATCCGCATAACTGTCCTATGTATCCAGACAATCCGACCGACGTGCAACTTGTGATCATGATGCAGTTTGTCACCCAAATAACAACTGGAACTGTACGGATTCATGACGACTGAGGTTAGTCTCAGAAAACGGCCCTTTTTAGGGACAAACAAATCATTCGAAAGAGAACTTTATCTGGGCATAATAAAAATAACGGAATAAAGTCCCCCCTCCCACCTACCCACACCCCTCCACCCACAACCCCACATCACGCACGCATACACAAGCACCCATTCTGACCTATGGATAATGGTCAGCTCACGCTGTTGTGAAACATATTATAACTTTATCATTTTCCCCTCCCACTCACGCATGCACGTTTTTAATTTATGATTTTAAAAACCCGGCAACTAAGCCCAATCTGAAGAGGACTAGAAGCACGGAGCTGGTAGGAACTGCTCTTGAAAAACGCTTTAGGAGCATAAAATATTACCATCGCGATGTGATCAGGAAATCGTATCAACAACACCACCACAACACCAGCAGAAAGTTCCAGCCACGCCTGTGCCACCGCCAAGAGCCATCAATACAACACGACTCTTCAGTGTCATCTATTGTGCTAGATTCCGGTAATGATAGCCTTTGGAACGTGTCAACAACTAGCAGTGATAATACATTTTATGACTACAATGAATACGACAAGATAATGACTAATTTGACTGACAACAATTCAGAATTGATAGCAGACGTCTTTAACCATGACACTCAGTTATTATCATGATGTGATATTTTATGCAACATTCCAGAGTCAGACAGATTTAATGAGACTGTTTCTCAGTTATCTGTACTAGAAAATAATCAATATGGTGAGGGTATAATTAACAATACTGATAATCTTGAAACTCCTGAATTACACTGTTGTCAAATGAGTTTGCGAAGGAATTATATTCTAGGAAATTTAGAGCAACAGAGAATGAATACGAAATAATTATTTCTGAAAATTGTAAAAATAAAGATTTGCAGCAGATTGACAATGAAAGTGTAGCTGTTTTTAATGAAATTGTTACCCGCTTTAACGACATCGTTTTATTTAAGAACAGTGCTTTATTTAAGGACATCGCTTTATTTAAGGACAGCGCTTTATTTAAGGACATCGCTTTATTTAAGGACAGCGGGTTATTTAAGGACAGCGCTTTATTTAAGGACAGCGGGTTATTTAAGGACAGCGGGTTATTTAAGGACAGCGCTTTATTTAAGGACAGCGGGTTATTTAAGGACAGTGCTTTATTTAAGGACATCGCTTTATTTAAGGACATCGCTTTATTTAAGGACATCGATTTATTTAAGGACATCGCTTTATTTAAGGACAGTGCTTTATTTAAGGACAGCGGGTTATTTAAGGACAGCGCTTTATTTAAGGACAGCACTTTATTTAAGGACAGTGCTTTATTTAAGGACTGCACTTTATTTAAGGACATCGCTTTATTTAAGGACATCGCTTTATTTAAGGACAGCGCTTTATTTAAGGACAGCGCTTTATTTAAGGACATCGCTTTATTTAAGGACATCGCTTTATTTAAGGACATCGCTTTATTTAAGGACATCGCTTTATTTAAGGACATCGATTTATTTAAGGACAGCGGGTTATTTAAGGACAGCGCTTTATTTAAGGACAGCGCTTCATTTAAGGACAGCGCTTTATTTAAGGACAGCGCTTTATTTAAGGACATCGCTTTATTTAAGGACAGTGCTTTATTTAAGGACAGCGCATTATTTAAGGACAGCACTTTATTTAAGGACATCGCTTTATTTAAGGACATCGCTTTATTTAAGGACATCGCTTTATTTAAGGACAGCGCTTTATTTAAGGACATCGCTTTATTTAAGGACATCGCTTTATTTAAGGACAGCGGGTTATTTAAGGACAGCGCTTTATTTAAGGACAGCGCTTTATTTAAGGACAGCGCTTTATTTAAGGACAGCACTTTATTTAAGGACATCGCTTTATTTAAGGACATCGCTTTATTTAAGGACAGCGCTTTATTTAAGGACAGTGCTTTATTTAAGGACATCGCTTTATTTAAGGACATCGCTTTATTTAAGGACATCGCTTTATTTAAGGACATAGCTTTATTTAAGGACATCGATTTATTTAAGGACAGCGCTTTATTTAAGGACAGCAATTTATTTAAGGACAGCGCTTTATTTAAGGACATCGCTTTATTTAAGGACTGCGGGTTATTTAAGGACAGCGCTTTATTTAAGGACAGCGCCTTATTTAAGGACAGCACTTTATTTAAGGACAGCGCTTTATTTAAGGACATCGCTTTATTTAAGGACATCGCTTTATTTAAGGACAGCGCTTCATTTAAGGACAGTGCTTTATTTAAGGACATCGCTTTATTTAAGGACACCGCTTTATTTAAGGACAGCGCTTTATTTAAGGACAGTGCGTTATTTAAGGACAGCGCTTTATTTAAGGACATCGCTTTATTTAAGGACATCGCTTTATTTAAGGACATCGCTTTATTTAAGGACAGTGCTTTATTTAAGGACAGCGGGTTATTTAAGGACAGTGCTTTATTTAAGGACAGCACTTTATTTAAGGACAGTGCTTTATTTAAGGACTGCACTTTATCTAAGGGCATCGCTTTATTTAAGGACAACACTTTATTTAAGGACATCACTTTATTTAAGGACATCGCTTTATTTAAGGACATCGCTTTATTTAAGGACAGTGCTTTATGTAAGGACAGTGCTTTATTTAAGGACACCGCTTTATTTAAGGACAGCGCTTTATTTAAGGACATCGCTTTATTTAAGGACATCGCTTTATTTAAGGACAGTGCTTTATGTAAGGACAGTGCTTTATTTAAGGACAGCGCTTTATTTAAGGACAGTGCTTTATTTAAGGACAGCGCTTTATTTAAGGACAGCGCGTTATTTAAGGACATCACTTTATTTAAGAACAGTGCTTTATTTAAGAACAGTGCTTTATTTAAGGACAGTGCTTTATTTAAGGACAGCGCATTATTTAAGGACAGCACTTTATTTAAGGACAGCACTTTATTTAAGGACATCGCTTTATTTAAGGACATCGCTTTATTTAAGGACATCGCTTTATTTAAGGACATCGCTTTATTTAAGGACAGTGCTTTATTTAAGGACAGTGCTTTATTTAAGGACATCGCTTTATTTAAGGACAGCGCTTTATTTAAGGACAGTGCGTTATTTAAGGACAGCGCTTTATTTAAGGACATCGCTTTATTTAAGGACATCGCTTTATTTAAGGACATCGCTTTATTTAAGGACATCGCTTTATTTAAGGACATCGCTTTATTTAAGGACAGTGCTTTATTTAAGGAGAGCGGGTTATTTAAGGACAGTGCTTTATTTAAGGACAGCACTTTATTTAAGGACAGTGCTTTATTTAAGGACTGCACTTTATTTAAGGACATCGCTTTATTTAAGGACATCACTTTATTTAAGGACATCGCTTTATTTAAGGACATCGCTTTATTTAAGGACAGTGCTTTATGTAAGGACAGTGCTTTATTTAAGGACAGCAGGTTATTTAAGGACAGCGATTTATTTAAGGACAGTGCTTTATTTAAGGACAGCGCTTTATTTAAGGACAGCGCGTTATTTAAGGACATCACTTTATTTAAGAACAGTGCTTTATTTAAGAACAGTGCTTTATTTAAGGACAGCGCTTTATTTAAGGACAGTGCTTTATTTAAGGACAGTGCGTTATTTAAGGACAGTGCGTTATTTAAGAACAGTGCTTTATTTAAGGACAGTGCTTTATTTAAGGACAGCGCTTTATTTAAGGACAGTGCTTTATTTAAGGACAGTGCGTTATTTAAGGACAGTGCGTTATTTAAGAACAGTGCTTTATTTAAGGACAGTGCTTTATTTAAGGACATCGCTTTATTTAAGGACATCGCTTTATTTAAGGACATCGCTTTATTTAAGGACAGCGCTTTATTTAAGGACAGCGCTTTATTTAAGGACATCGCTTTATTTAAGGACATCGCTTTATTTAAGGACATCGCTTTATTTAAGGACATCGATTTATTTAAGGACAGCGGGTTATTTAAGGACAGCGCTTTATTTAAGGACATCGCTTTATTTAAGGACAGCGCTTCATTTAAGGACAGTGCTTTATTTAAGGACATCGCTTTATTTAAGGACACCGCTTTATTTAAGGACAGCGCTTTATTTAAGGACAGTGCGTTATTTAAGGACAGCGCTTTATTTAAGGACATCGCTTTATTTAAGGACATCGCTTTATTTAAGGACATCGCTTTATTTAAGGACAGTGCTTTATTTAAGGACAGCGGGTTATTTAAGGACAGTGCTTTATTTAAGGACAGCACTTTATTTAAGGACAGTGCTTTATTTAAGGACTGCACTTTATCTAAGGGCATCGCTTTATTTAAGGACAACACTTTATTTAAGGACATCACTTTATTTAAGGACATCGCTTTATTTAAGGACATCGCTTTATTTAAGGACAGTGCTTTATGTAAGGACAGTGCTTTATTTAAGGACACCGCTTTATTTAAGGACAGCGCTTTATTTAAGGACATCGCTTTATTTAAGGACATCGCTTTATTTAAGGACAGTGCTTTATGTAAGGACAGTGCTTTATTTAAGGACAGCGCTTTATTTAAGGACAGTGCTTTATTTAAGGACAGCGCTTTATTTAAGGACAGCGCGTTATTTAAGGACATCACTTTATTTAAGAACAGTGCTTTATTTAAGAACAGTGCTTTATTTAAGGACAGTGCTTTATTTAAGGACAGCGCATTATTTAAGGACAGCACTTTATTTAAGGACAGCACTTTATTTAAGGACATCGCTTTATTTAAGGACATCGCTTTATTTAAGGACATCGCTTTATTTAAGGACATCGCTTTATTTAAGGACAGTGCTTTATTTAAGGACAGTGCTTTATTTAAGGACATCGCTTTATTTAAGGACAGCGCTTTATTTAAGGACAGTGCGTTATTTAAGGACAGCGCTTTATTTAAGGACATCGCTTTATTTAAGGACATCGCTTTATTTAAGGACATCGCTTTATTTAAGGACATCGCTTTATTTAAGGACATCGCTTTATTTAAGGACAGTGCTTTATTTAAGGAGAGCGGGTTATTTAAGGACAGTGCTTTATTTAAGGACAGCACTTTATTTAAGGACAGTGCTTTATTTAAGGACTGCACTTTATTTAAGGACATCGCTTTATTTAAGGACATCACTTTATTTAAGGACATCGCTTTATTTAAGGACATCGCTTTATTTAAGGACAGTGCTTTATGTAAGGACAGTGCTTTATTTAAGGACAGCAGGTTATTTAAGGACAGCGATTTATTTAAGGACAGTGCTTTATTTAAGGACAGCGCTTTATTTAAGGACAGCGCGTTATTTAAGGACATCACTTTATTTAAGAACAGTGCTTTATTTAAGAACAGTGCTTTATTTAAGGACAGCGCTTTATTTAAGGACAGTGCTTTATTTAAGGACAGTGCGTTATTTAAGGACAGTGCGTTATTTAAGAACAGTGCTTTATTTAAGGACAGTGCTTTATTTAAGGACAGCGCTTTATTTAAGGACAGTGCTTTATTTAAGGACAGTGCGTTATTTAAGGACAGTGCGTTATTTAAGAACAGTGCTTTATTTAAGGACAGTGCTTTATTTAAGGACATCGCTTTATTTAAGGACATCGCTTTATTTAAGGACATCGCTTTATTTAAGGACAGCGCTTTATTTAAGGACAGCGCTTTATTTAAGGACATCGCTTTATTTAAGGACATCGCTTTATTTAAGGACATCGCTTTATTTAAGGACATCGATTTATTTAAGGACAGCGGGTTATTTAAGGACAGCGCTTTATTTAAGGACAGCGCTTCATTTAAGGACAGCGCTTTATTTAAGGACAGCGCTTTATTTAAGGACATCGCTTTATTTAAGGACAGTGCTTTATTTAAGGACAGCGCATTATTTAAGGACAGCACTTTATTTAAGTACATCGCTTTATTTAAGGACATCGCTTTATTTAAGGACATCGCTTTATTTAAGGACAGCGCTTTATTTAAGGACATCGCTTTATTTAAGGACATCGCTTTATTTAAGGACAGCGGGTTATTTAAGGACAGCGCTTTATTTAAGGACAGCGCTTTATTTAAGGACAGCGCTTTATTTAAGGACAGCGCTTTATTTAAGGACATCGCTTTATTTAAGGACATCGCTTTATTTAAGGACAGCGCTTTATTTAAGGACAGTGCTTTATTTAAGGACATCGCTTTATTTAAGGACATCGCTTTATTTAAGGACATCGCTTTATTTAAGGACATAGCTTTATTTAAGGACATCGATTTATTTAAGGACAGCGCTTTATTTAAGGACAGCAATTTATTTAAGGACAGCGCTTTATTTAAGGACATCGCTTTATTTAAGGACTGCGGGTTATTTAAGGACAGCGCTTTATTTAAGGACAGCGCTTTATTTAAGGACAGCACTTTATTTAAGGACAGCGCTTTATTTAAGGACATCGCTTTATTTAAGGACATCGCTTTATTTAAGGACAGCGCTTCATTTAAGGACAGTGCTTTATTTAAGGACATCGCTTTATTTAAGGACACCGCTTTATTTAAGGACAGCGCTTTATTTAAGGACAGTGCGTTATTTAAGGACAGCGCTTTATTTAAGGACATCGCTTTATTTAAGGACATCGCTTTATTTAAGGACATCGCTTTATTTAAGGACAGTGCTTTATTTAAGGACAGCGGGTTATTTAAGGACAGTGCTTTATTTAAGGACAGCACTTTATTTAAGGACAGTGCTTTATTTAAGGACTGCACTTTATCTAAGGGCATCGCTTTATTTAAGGACAACACTTTATTTAAGGACATCACTTTATTTAAGGACATCGCTTTATTTAAGGACATCGCTTTATTTAAGGACAGTGCTTTATGTAAGGACAGTGCTTTATTTAAGGACACCGCTTTATTTAAGGACAGCGCTTTATTTAAGGACATCGCTTTATTTAAGGACATCGCTTTATTTAAGGACAGTGCTTTATGTAAGGACAGTGCTTTATTTAAGGACAGCGCTTTATTTAAGGACAGTGCTTTATTTAAGGACAGCGCTTTATTTAAGGACAGCGCGTTATTTAAGGACATCACTTTATTTAAGAACAGTGCTTTATTTAAGAACAGTGCTTTATTTAAGGACAGTGCTTTATTTAAGGACAGCGCATTATTTAAGGACAGCACTTTATTTAAGGACAGCACTTTATTTAAGGACATCGCTTTATTTAAGGACATCGCTTTATTTAAGGACATCGCTTTATTTAAGGACAGTGCTTTATTTAAGGACAGTGCTTTATTTAAGGACATCGCTTTATTTAAGGACAGCGCTTTATTTAAGGACAGCGCTTTATTTAAGGACAGTGCGTTATTTAAGGACAGCGCTTTATTTAAGGACATCGCTTTATTTAAGGACATCGCTTTATTTAAGGACATCGCTTTATTTAAGGACATCGCTTTATTTAAGGACATCGCTTTATTTAAGGACAGTGCTTTATTTAAGGAGAGCGGGTTATTTAAGGACAGTGCTTTATTTAAGGACAGCACTTTATTTAAGGACAGTGCTTTATTTAAGGACTGCACTTTATTTAAGGACATCGCTTTATTTAAGGACATCACTTTATTTAAGGACATCGCTTTATTTAAGGACATCGCTTTATTTAAGGACAGTGCTTTATGTAAGGACAGTGCTTTATTTAAGGACAGCAGGTTATTTAAGGACAGCAATTTATTTAAGGACAGTGCTTTATTTAAGGACAGCGCTTTATTTAAGGACAGCGCGTTATTTAAGGACATCACTTTATTTAAGAACAGAGCTTTATTTAAGAACAGTGCTTTATTTAAGGACAGCGCTTTATTTAAGGACAGTGCTTTATTTAAGGACAGTGCGTTATTTAAGGACAGTGCGTTATTTAAGAACAGTGCTTTATTTAAGGACAGTGCTTTATTTAAGGACAGCGCTTTATTTAAGGACAGTGCTTTATTTAAGGACAGTGCGTTATTTAAGGACAGTGCGTTATTTAAGAACAGTGCTTTATTTAAGGACAGTGCTTTATTTAAGGACATCGCTTTATTTAAGGACAGCGCGTTATTTAAGGACATCGCTTTATTTAAGGACATCGCTTTATTTAAGGACATCGCTTTATTTAAGGACAGCGCATTATTTAAGGACATCGCTTTATTTAAGGATATCGCTTTATTTAAGGACAGCGCTTCATTTAAGGACAGCGCTTTATTTAAGGAAAGCGCTTTATTTAAGGACATCGCTTTATTTAAGGACAGTGCTTTATTTAAGGACAGCGTGTTATTTAAGGACAGCACTTTATTTAAGGACATCACTTTATTTAAGGACGTCGCTTTATTTAAGGACATCACTTTATTTAAGGACTGCGCTTTATTTAAGGAAATCGCTTTATTTAAGGACATCGCTTTATTTAAGGACATCACTTTATTTAAGGACAGCGGGTTATTTAAGGACATCGCTTTATTTAAGGACAGTGCTTTATTTAAGGACAGCGCGTTATTTAAGGACAGCGCTTTATTTAAGGATATCGCTTTATTTAAGGACATCGCTTTATTTAAGGACATCGCTTTATTTAAGGACATCGCTTTATTTAAGGACAGTGCTTTATTTAAGGACAGCGGGTTATTTAAGGACAGTGCTTTATTTAAGGACAGCACTTTATTTAAGGACAGCACGTTATTTAAGGACATCGCTTTATTTAAGGACATCGCTTTATTTAAGGACAGCGCGTTATTTAAGGACATCGCTTTATTTAAGAAAAGTGCTTTATTTAAGAACAGTGCTTTATTTAAGGACAGTGCTTTATTTAAGAACAGTGCTTTATTTAAGGACAGTGCGTTATTTAAAGACAGTGCTTTATTTAAGAACAGTACTTTATTTAAGGACAGTGCTTTATTTAAGGACAGCGCTTTATTTAAGGACAGTGCTTTATTTAAGGATAGTGCGTTATTTAAGGACAGTGCTTTATTTAAGGACAGTGCTTAATTTAAGGACAGTGCTTTATTTAAGAACAGCGCTTTATTTAAGGACATTGCTTTATTTAAGGACAGTGCTTTATTTAAGGACATCGCTTTATTTAAGGACAGGGCTTTATTTAAGGACATCGCTTTATTTAAGGACAGGGCTTTATTTAAGGACAGCGCTTTATTTAAGAACAGTGCTTTATTTAAGGACATTGCTTTATTTAAGAACAGTGCTTTATTTAAGGACATTGCTTTATTTAAGGACAGTGCTTTATTTAAGGACAGGGCTTTATTTAAGGACAGTGCTTTATTTAAGAACAGTGCTTTATTTAAGGACATTGCTTTATTTAAGGACAGTGCTTTATTTAAGGACAGTGCTTTATTTAAGGGCAGTGCTTTATTTAAGGACAGTGCTTAATTTAAGGACAGTGCTTTATTTAAGGACATCACTTTATTTAAGGAAAGGGCTTTATTTAAGGACATCGCTTTATTTAAGGACAGGGCTTTATTTAAGGACAGTGCTTTATTTAAGAACAGTGCTTTATTTAAGGACATTGCTTTATTTAAGAACAGTGCTTTATTTAAGGACATTGCTTTATTTAAGGACAGTGCTTTATTTAAGGACAGGGCTTTATTTAAGGACAGTGCTTTATTTAAGAACAGTGCTTTATTTAAGGACATTGCTTTATTTAAGGACAGTGCTTTATTTAAGGACAGTGCTTTATTTAAGGGCAGTGCTTTATTTAAGGACAGTGCTTAATTTAAGGACAGTGCTTTATTTAAGGACATCACTTTATTTAAGGACAGCGCGTTATTTAAGGACAGTGCTTTATTTAAGGACATCACTTTATTTAAGGACAGGGCTTTATTTAAGGACAGTGCGTTATTTAAGAACAGTGCTTTATTTAAGGACATCACTTTATTTAAGGACAGTGCTTTATTTAAGGACATTGCTTTATTTAAGAACAGTGCTTTATTTAAGGACATCGCTTTATTTAAGAACAGTGCTTTATTTAAGAACATCGCTTTATTTAAGGACAGCGCTTTATTTAAGGACAGCGCTTTATTTAAGGACAGCGCTTTATTTAAGGACAGCGCTTTATTTAAGGACAGCGCTTTATTTAAGGACTGTGCGTTATTTAAGGACAGCACTTTATTTAAGGACAGCGGGTTATTTAAGGACAGTGCTTTATTTAAGGACATCGCTTTATTTAAGGACATCGCTTTATTTAAGGACATCGCTTTATTTAAGGACATCGCTTTATTTAAGGACAGTGCTTTATTTAAGGACAGCGGGTTATTTAAGGACAGCGCTTTATTTAAGGACAGCACTTTATTTAAGGACAGTGCTTTATTTAAGGACTGCACTTTATTTAAGGACATCGCTTTATTTAAGGACATCGCTTTATTTAAGGACAGCACTTTATTTAAGGACAGCGCTTTATTTAAGGACATCGCTTTATTTAAGGACATCGCTTTATTTAAGGACATCGCTTTATTTAAGGACATCGCTTTATTTAAGGACATCGATTTATTTAAGGACAGCGGGTTATTTAAGGACAGCGCTTTATTTAAGGAGAGCGCTTTATTTAAGGACAGCGCTTTATTTAAGGACAGCAATTTATTTAAGGACATCGCTTTATTTAAGGATATCGCTTTATTTAAGGACAGCGCTTCATTTAAGGACAGCGCTTTATTTAAGGACAGCGCTTTATTTAAAGACATCGCTTTATTTAAGGACAGTGCTTTATTTAAGGACAGCGCATTATTTAAGGACAGCACTTTATTTAAGGACATCGCTTTATTTAAGGACATCGCTTTATTTAAGGACATCGCTTTATTTAAGGACAGCAGGTTATTTAAGGACAGCGCTTTATTTAAGGACTGTGCGTTATTTAAGGACAGTGCGTTATTTAAGAACAGTGCTTTATTTAAGGACATTGCTTTATTTAAGGACAGTGCGTTATTTAAGAACAGTGCTTTATTTAAGGACATTGCTTTATTTAAGGACAGTGCTTTATTTAAGAACATCACTTTATTTAAGGACAGCGCTTTATTTAAGGACAGCGCTTTATTTAAGGACAGCGCTTTATTTAAGGACAGCGCTTTATTTAAGGACAGTGCTTTATTTAAGGACTGTGCGTTATTTAAGGACAGTGCGTTATTTAAGAACAGTGCTTTATTTAAGGACATTGCTTTATTTAAGGACAGTGCGTTATTTAAGAACAGTGCTTTATTTAAGGACATTGCTTTATTTAAGGACAGTGCTTTATTTAAGGACATCGCTTTATTTAAGGACAGGGCTTTATTTAAGGACATCGCTTTAGTTAAGGACAGGGCTTTATTTAAGGACAGTGCTTTATTTAAGGACATTGCTTTATTTAAGAACAGTGCTTTATTTAAGGACATTGCTTTATTTAAGGACAGTGCTTTATTTAAGGACAGGGCTTTATTTAAGGACAGTGCTTTATTTAAGAACAGTGCTTTATTTAAGGACATTGCTTTATTTAAGGACAGTGCTTTATTTAAGGACAGTGCTTTATTTAAGGGCAGTGCTTTATTTAAGGACAGTGCTTAATTTAAGGACAGTGCTTTATTTAAGGACATCACTTTATTTAAGGACAGCGCGTTATTTAAGGACAGTGCTTTATTTAAGGACAGTGCTTTATTTAAGGACAGCGCTTTATTTAAGAACATCGCTTTATTTAAGGACAGTGCTTTATTTAAGAACATCGCTTTATTTAAGGACAGCGCTTTATTTAAGGACAGCGCTTTATTTAAAGACAGCGCTTTATTTAAGTACAGCGCTTTATTTAAGGACAGTGCGTTATTTAAGAACAGTGCTTTATTTAAGGACATTGCTTTATTTAAGGACATTGCTTTATTTAAGAACAGTGCTTTATTTAAGGACAGTGCTTTATTTAAGGACATTGCTTTATTTAAGGACAGTGCTTTATTTAAGGACAGTGCTTTATTTAAGGACAGTGCTTTATTTAAGGACAGTGCGTTATTTAAGGACAGCGCTTTATTTAAGGACAGTGCTTTATTTAAGGACTGCACTTTATTTAAGGACATCGCTTTATTTAAGGACATCGCTTTATTTAAGGACAGCACTTTATTTAAGGACAGCGCTTTATTTAAGGACATCGCTTTATTTAAGGACATCGCTTTATTTAAGGACATCGCTTTATTTAAGGACATCGCTTTATTTAAGGACATCGATTTATTTAAGGACAGCGGGTTATTTAAGGACAGCGCTTTATTTAAGGAGAGCGCTTTATTTAAGGACAGCGCTTTATTTAAGGACAGCAATTTATTTAAGGACATCGCTTTATTTAAGGATATCGCTTTATTTAAGGACAGCGCTTCATTTAAGGACAGCGCTTTATTTAAGGACAGCGCTTTATTTAAAGACATCGCTTTATTTAAGGACAGTGCTTTATTTAAGGACAGCGCATTATTTAAGGACAGCACTTTATTTAAGGACATCGCTTTATTTAAGGACATCGCTTTATTTAAGGACATCGCTTTATTTAAGGACAGCAGGTTATTTAAGGACAGCGCTTTATTTAAGGACTGTGCGTTATTTAAGGACAGTGCGTTATTTAAGAACAGTGCTTTATTTAAGGACATTGCTTTATTTAAGGACAGTGCGTTATTTAAGAACAGTGCTTTATTTAAGGACATTGCTTTATTTAAGGACAGTGCTTTATTTAAGAACATCACTTTATTTAAGGACAGCGCTTTATTTAAGGACAGCGCTTTATTTAAGGACAGCGCTTTATTTAAGGACAGCGCTTTATTTAAGGACAGTGCTTTATTTAAGGACTGTGCGTTATTTAAGGACAGTGCGTTATTTAAGAACAGTGCTTTATTTAAGGACATTGCTTTATTTAAGGACAGTGCGTTATTTAAGAACAGTGCTTTATTTAAGGACATTGCTTTATTTAAGGACAGTGCTTTATTTAAGGACATCGCTTTATTTAAGGACAGGGCTTTATTTAAGGACATCGCTTTAGTTAAGGACAGGGCTTTATTTAAGGACAGTGCTTTATTTAAGGACATTGCTTTATTTAAGGACAGTGCTTTATTTAAGGACATTGCTTTATTTAAGGACAGTGCTTTATTTAAGGACAGGGCTTTATTTAAGGACAGTGCTTTATTTAAGAACAGTGCTTTATTTAAGGACATTGCTTTATTTAAGGACAGTGCTTTATTTAAGGACAGTGCTTTATTTAAGGGCAGTGCTTTATTTAAGGACAGTGCTTTATTTAAGGGCAGTGCTTTATTTAAGGACATCACTTTATTTAAGGACAGCGCGTTATTTAAGGACAGTGCTTTATTTAAGGACAGTGCTTTATTTAAGGACAGCGCTTTATTTAAGAACATCGCTTTATTTAAGGACAGTGCTTTATTTAAGAACATCGCTTTATTTAAGGACAGCGCTTTATTTAAGGACAGCGCTTTATTTAAAGACAGCGCTTTATTTAAGTACAGCGCTTTATTTAAGGACAGTGCGTTATTTAAGAACAGTGCTTTATTTAAGGACATTGCTTTATTTAAGGACATTGCTTTATTTAAGAACAGTGCTTTATTTAAGGACAGTGCTTTATTTAAGGACATTGCTTTATTTAAGGACAGTGCTTTATTTAAGGACAGTGCTTTATTTAAGGACAGTGCTTTATTTAAGGACAGTGCTTTATTTAAGAACAGTGCTTTATTTAAGAACAGTGCTTTATTTAAGGGCACTGCTTTATTTAAGGACAGTGCTTTATTTAAGAACAGTGCTTTATTTAAGAACAGTGCTTTATTTAAGGGCAGTGCTTTATTTAAGGACTGTGCGTTATTTAAGGACAGTGCGTTATTTAAGAACAGTGCTTTATTTAAGGACAGTGCTTTATTTAAGAACAGTGCTTTATTTAAGGGGCAGTGCTTATTTAAGGACAGTGCTTTATTTAAGGACAGTGCTTTATTTAAGGACAGCGCGTTATTTAAGAACAGTGCTTTATTTAAGGACATTGCTTTATTTAAGGACAGTGCTTTATTTAAGGACAGTGCTTTATTTAAGAACAGTGCTTTATTTAAGGACAGTGCGTTATTTAAGGGCAGTGGGTTATTTAAGAACAGTGCTTTATTTAAGGACAGTGCGTTATTTAAGGACAGTGCGTTATTTAAGGACAGTGCTTTATTTAAGGACATTGCTTTATTTAAGGGCAGTGCTTTATTTAAGGACAGTGCTTTATTTAAGGACAGTGCTTTATTTAAGGACATCACTTTATTTAAGGACAGCACTTTATTTAAGGACATCGCGTTATTTAAAGACAGCGTAAAAGCAAAAACAAATGATTTTATTCGTGTTGTAATGGAACATCCAAATCTTGACACATCTATTTTTGTACAATTTATTGAAAGGATTGGTTGTCGGGGTGGGGTGTGGGGGTGTGGGTGGGCATCGATTTACAGGAACTTAATCGTGTCGTACAGAGCAATGCCAATGTAAGCTTGGAAAAAATTTAGTTTTCAACTTTTTTACATGTTCACGTTCCAATTGGATCCGGTTATCATTACCCGAGATCAGACAAAACATTTAAATTTGCTTACATAATGACGGCCTTCATGATAATAATAGTATACTGATTTACAAAAGTGTATTTTACTGAAAAACGTCATGATTATTTTGTTTTGACGGCATAAAATGGCTTACATACCATTTTAGGTAACCATTTTCAAATATAGGAAATGTTATTTTTTAAACCTTTCAACTGCAATGATAATAGAATCAGTCATTCGAGTTGAAGGTTTTTAAATTAACCTCTCTGTTACTTTAGAAACGATTATTTACTAACTCATGATATTTGTATCAAACTTGGGTGATAAATTGCCATGCTGCCTCCACCACAACTGTGTTCTGGGCACACGATTATTGTAAATAAAACATATTTCATCTGCTTAACTGCATCTTGTTGCAATACTTTTAACGAGCCTCTAACTTTCCACCCGGTCCAAAAACACCCCTGTGGATTGCCAGGTCTCTCTCTCTCTCTCTCTCTCTCTCTCTCTCTCTCTCTCTCTCTCTCTCTCTCTCTCTCTCTCTCTCTCTCTCTCTCTGTATTAATGTGCACTCTTCTGGTAACATATGTTAAACACACAGCGCCACATGCCAGAAAGCTTCATATTTTCGACACGCTGGATAATCACTTTTCCATGTTGTTCTTGTAACTCTTTTTGTAAAGACTAAGTTATGGCGATATATGACTTATAAAATACCGATAGATATATCAATACGCTCCCTAATCTGATACGTTCTTACAATAGAACTGTACACGGTAGTACAAAGATGAAGCCAGTAGATGCTGACCGTGGTACAGAGGCGTTAGCTTGGTGTAATATGTACTCGAAAGTGAATCCTAGAGCATCGGTAAAATCGAAAGATTTGAGAGTAGGAGACGACGTAAGAGTGTCAGCGTTAAAATATTCATTTACTAATTGTTTTAGACCAGCATGAAGCGAGGAGATATTAGAAATAAATGCGAAGCTATCTCACAGATCAGGTGTATATAAGCTCTATGATTATAATCAAAATCCCATTATTGGTACATTTTATTCCGAAGAATCACGGAAAATTCGTTTAAATGATGCTATCCAGCAACTGTATTGAGTAGAAAAAATTATAAATAGGCGTACGAAAGATAATAAGCAAGAAGCTTACATCAAATGGCGAAGTTTACGTCAAATGGCGGGGTTATCATAATTCGTTTAATTCGTGGATAAGTCATTCAGAACTTAAGCGTATTTAAAATCATTACCGAGTTACATCTACCCCCAGCCCCCCCCCCCCCCACTATGGTGAGTATGATGGTTGTGAAATGTCTCTAAACAGCCCAGAAATTCGGAATAATAATGATTATCGGTGGTCATTTAGTGGCGGAAAGATACCCAGAGACGAGATAAGATATCTCGCTCAGGTTATAATTAGGTATGTTATAACAGTGACATGTTTAATAAATCTGAGCATTCAAAATGGCGATAAAGGTGTTTGGATTGTTTTAGGGTATATATTACCGGCTCCGAGTACCAAAACATCTAAAGTTGAGAGGTTGTCGATGTCACCGGTTTAGAAAGAATATCTAGAAACATGGAGCAGTTTTATATTACGTTACCGAGTAACAGTAGCATGGATTATTATCTGGATAATAATATTTTAGAATTCAAAACGCATCTTCAAACTCCTTTAAGATTCTCTGGAGAATGGGAAGTCAGCTTGTCATCCATATTGTATCTGAGAAGTTGATTAACATTAGCTACGCCTTCGATACTCAGGCTACACGCTTATAAGTCATTGTCAACTAATGTTCAGCCTAAGAAGAAAGCAGCTTTAAATGTAGTCGAGGAGCTTTTTGCTAAATTTAAGCAGACTACTACTTTAAAAGTAGTCGTAAATTCACCACCTCAGCGTAAAGCTCTAGAATTACCTCTCTACATCCAGCGCGTAGAAATACCTAAAGACCTATATACGGTTAAAATTCTAATGGCCACAAGCTTTATAAAATGCAATCAGATTCAACTATTTCACCGATCGAGTCAACCTCGTGACATTAACCATTAAGCGTATGTTCGCCGTAGGCAGATTTTTAGGCTATCACGACCTTATCATTAGCGGCCTGACCCCCGCGGGTGGAGTTCTATCAACACATAAAAGTAATGAGATTGCATTAAATACAGCTTATGTATATTGCGATCTCGTGAGTCATGATGTAGTCGGAGATGCAACAGCTCCGTTGTTCTCATAGACCTACTCCAAACAAGAGGCCCAATGGGCCTGTATCACTCACCTGTAATTATTGGCCACTGCCATAACCGAACAAAACGAGATAGCCCTGGACAAATTTACCAATTTAATTTCTTTTTATGATTTTTTCAGAAATTTGCAGAAAATGCAAGATGTCCGCCAAAACCACTAGATTTTGATTGATTCATGGCGGACATGTTGTTATGACCTATCAACTTTCCATGGACAAACTTTAATTTGGTTTATTTCGGCCCGATCCGTTCAACGTTCCTGGAGAAGTCATTTTCGCGAAAACTGGGTCATCCAAGATGGCCACAGAATCATTTTGTCCATCAAGTTCTCTTGAACAAACTTGCCTTAGGTGGTGCACTATGAGTCCTGAATCGATTCCATAAGCGGTCTCGGAGAAGATATTTAAAGACGTTTCTAATAATCGGCAAAATCCAAAATGGCTGCCGGTCAAATTTGTCGATCGGCTTCGTTTTGACCAAACTGGGATCAATATCCACTAAAGCATCCTGCCAAGTATAATTGAAATCGGCCAAGTGGTTCTCGAGAAGAACACATTTGAATTTTCCCATGGCTTTAGTATGTGAGTTTTTGGCGGGAAAACGATCCAAGATGGCTACCAAACCGTTCAATCGAAAGTTTCGAAAGTGGCAAATTTGAAATCGGCATACGGAGAAATCTATATATAACAATTTCGGCTTCAAAATCCATCAAATAAAAAAATCCAATATGGCACCAAACGCACTACATTTGATTGGTTCATGGCGGCCATGTTTTGTGATGCATCATCTTCCCTTGAAAAGCTTTAGTTGTCCTTTGTGCGTAATTATATCGCCCAAATTTTGGCCCGATTCATTCAGCAGTTCTGGAGAAGAAGTATTTTTCAAGAAAACTAGGTCATCCAAGATGACCACCGAACAATTTAGTCCATCAAGTTCTATTGAACAAACGTGGCTTAGCAGCTACCCTAGATGATATTTCATGAGTTTTGAACCGATTCCCCAAGTGGTTTCGGAGAAGATTTTTAAAGACGTTTTTAAAATCCAAGATGGCTGCCGGCCAACTTGGCTAATCGGCTTGGTTTGAACAAACTAGGATCTCCATGCCCTAATGATGCGTCCTGCCAAATATAATTGAAATCTAGTGGTTCTTGAGAAGAAGTCGTTTAAAGAAAAGGTTGATGGATGACGGATGACGGACGATGGATGAGCGACGGACGGTTACCATGGCATAAGCTCACATGGCCATTCTGGCCAGGAGAGCTAACAAATAAACGGAGGTAATGCAACAACATATCTACAATTTAACTTAATTCTCACCATCCTGAAACATATTGCTAATAACAACAATCTCCCGAGGTCTAGAATTGTTACATTGAATAATAAGAAAATGAGCCACACACGTATTTCCCATAGGATCCAATACATAAAAAAACTCATAGGTTTCAATACAACGCAAATTTGCAAGAGTCATAACTCTAGTTTTTCAAGATGTATTCACTCCATGTTCATCCTTCTAATAGATAATGTCACTAGAGACATATCTGCCTGATTTAGTTTTAAACCATCAACAAATGGCGAGACATCCCACTACTGTTGACAAACGCTGCTGAAGAATGGATGGTCATGACCTAATTTCAAACCCCAAATGACCCCGGGGAACAAACAAATGTGACATCCTGCCTAATGATGTTCCCAAATGACCTATATAATGCAACTAACATGGATGACACATTGTACTAGATGCTGCCTGTTTAGGTCACATTTTTTTAATTCTGCAACTCCACTAAGTTGTGGTTCCGCACTGATGTCCGATATAAGTCGTGCTTTGTTAATATTCACACTATTGCAAAGAAGTTAGGCTCAGTGCTGTGTGACCTACTTCCGTCACTCCATGCTTTGACGGGGTGCGACTGTTGGTAAGGCATTATCTGCACCACCAGACGCGCATAAAGCCGTTTGTCAATTTATTGTTTGACTGTGTGATTCAATGGACACATACGGTGGTGTAAAAGCAGTTAGTTACAAACTTTTCTCTCAGAAACAAGCAAGGAATGAAGCCTTGCCCGCCAACTTCTGACAGCAGTCGTGCGAATTACCAGACAGTCATTTGGAGTAATGCACTGCGTGCAAAACCAAATATTGGCTTACCAATTGGAAACGGCTGACACGAGGAAGCGAAAATTGTGGTTGTATTTGTGTTGGGATATCATGCACAGAAGCGTGTACTTGTTGTAACGTGACATATGCCGAAATAAACATAACCTCATTGTTCTTGCAAACATGTGTGATGATGATGATATTTAAAATGGTGTAAATAAAGAAAGTGGTGTTGATTCTGACTGCTTAGATCAATATATCTAATAATTTGATCACATTTTAAATGACAATGGCCATCATCCAACCAATCATTTGCCACGTATTCAATATTCAACCGAATATCTTCATCATCATCATCATCATCATCATCATCAATATGATAAAGAAATATCGTCTGAATTTTGCAGTAGATCAAAATTAAACTTATACAGGTTGCTTGAACAATCTGTTACAAAACATAATATAATTTGAAGCTTATTTATTAATTAATAAACATATTTCAACTGAAAGTCAAGTGTTTAAAGGAATAATTGTTTTAGTGATTTGACCTTGCATTAACTTTAGCATTGAAATAATTTTATTGTTGTTTTATAGCATTCTAATCAACAAATAAGAAGAATGTTTCCCTGTAAATCCATGGAGTTATTTAGACACATGCGATCCAAAAGACGTCATAACCTGAATTAAACTATGCAGACATCCGTGTTGGGTGGGTGAGGGGTGGGTGGGGCGGGGTTGGGGTGTGAATACCGTGCACTATTTGCTGTAACTCAGCCCTAACGAAAAGTTCAGATTAACACCCTGCCTTAAAATATTCCTGAGATATGCCTCTTTCAGAAAAAATGTAGACTGTGTAGAGATGGGTGGGGGGAGGGGGTACCGGTGGGGGGGGGGGGGTGGGTGGGTGGGGGGGGTTACTACCAGATTCAAACAATAGACCTCGTTTCTCACATCTGCTCCTGGACTATAGCCAAACAAATGTATCTCGCACTTTCATTGGCTACCAGATTCAAAGAATACACCTCGTTTCTCGCATCTGCTCCTGGACTATAGCCAAAAAGATGTGCCTATCACTTCCATTGGCTATAATAAACAGTTATTATTCTATCGCCAATTAGATGGTTAGAAACCTCTGATGAATATAGAAGGAAAGAACAAATAAGCTATATTTATGTACGCTACATAATTGTCATGTTTACGGCTTAAAAGCAAAATATAAGTGTCGACAATACATAGGTTTCAATCGCATCTTGTAGATTTTGTTATGTAATAGTTTGTAAATAGGCCTATGTAACCATTGAATTCCATTTTATATCCGAGTTATCGTACATAGCAATACACTACGCTATATTCGTAATACTTTAGCCATTGAAATGTCAGTATCTTAATTTCAAGAGTCATGACAACTATAAGGACTGTTGTTGAATATTTTGAAACTAATTGTACTATGGCAGCATCGCGTTCCAGTCAAATATAGTTTCAAAATAACCAACAAAATATTAGATGCATCATACATAATTTATTGTTCTGTCTTAAAGAGTTAAAGCAGCTTCTGCAGTTGTCTTGAGAAATGTTCATTTGCAGACCAAGAGAACACTATTTTTGAAAATTTGCCACTGGAATAACTGACTCGATAACCAAGGTCAAGTTCGATTCCTAACCATAGTTAGCTATAGCTAACTAGAATACCAGTCGAACTTCAAATAGTTACCTAGCTAGTCAACTATGGTCAACCGAGCACCCGACCTCGATTCAGATGGTTAGTGCGATATTTGCTTGAATTTCAAAATGGCGGATACCGATCGCTTGCCACGAATAAATGCATATAAAAATGTAGATATTTCGCTAAATAACTTAGGTTTGATGAAATTATGATTTCCCATTGTATGTCAATGTTCCCAAGCCCATATTCTTTCCCACTTTATGCCATATGGACGCTTTTTGACGTCTTAGTGGACACAAATAACGCATTTTCGTAGGTTATCAAAACAGACGACAGAAAGGGTTAATAGAGACTGGTACCCGGCTCCAAATTTTCTGCAATAGTAATTCAATAAGGAACCGGATACCAACGAACTATAGTCGACTACGATCAAGTTCGACTGGGCATAGCAACTGCGCATGTTCAGAAAACCAGCAAACTGGCTGTAGTTAGCGAGTCGAACTTGACCCGATTCAGCCATTTCAGTAGCATATTTTCACACATAGTCTTCTCTTGATCTGAAAATAGACATCTTATATGAGAAAATGGAATAGTTTTGAGCAAATTCGAGGGTTAAATCGTTAAAGAAAACTTGTTATTTTTTGTGTGCAGATTTATGGTTTGTCAGTCAAGAGTGAGTAAGACGGGTTCTACTTAAAGATGTTGAAGCGTGACACTGTATCCGCAAAGGCACCTGTAATAGACTTAATCGACGATAACAATGATAAGGACGTTGTCGCCACCTCAAACAGCAATGGCAGTAGGAAGAATTATGACTATACTGCATTTCACGGATCAGCACCTGAGCTAATCAACCAGGTATGGATAATGGAGGAATCCGATTTGACGCTTAAATATCAAACGTCATAATCAATTGCATCCCTGTTTAGCTGTCACCGTAACGAAAATAGAAAAGTATGTCACTTAAGTATTCTATGTCTGAGATGAATGTATAATTAAATTAACATACTGTTGATTATTTTGAAACAAATATCTAAAACCCAGCAAGACCGGACATTGGGCTCGGAACTGATGTTGAGAGTGGCCCATAAAATATCATTCTCAAATTGTATCAAGATCCCTTCCTCAGTAATGGAGGAATAGCCAGTTAAGAATATAATTGTGGGGCGCGCTACCACAATCAATCGGGTATGTGCAAGAAAGTGTCGTTAATTAGGCTATTTGCGACGTCGTTAACAGGGCTTTATGACACTGTCTACGACAGTTAGACAGAACTGCCGCTTTATGGTCGTTAATGCGTCGTAAAAGCTCTGTTGTTGTGAACGGAATTTCGCTGTTGTTGCTATGACATCAGCAAATGTTGTGTACATTTCTACAACTCAAGCGGGCGTATTTAATTTCACGAAGTGCGTTTATCTTGTTGATTCGCAAGAATGGCTAGCGAAGAGCAGGCTGAAATTTCCAAAAGGAAGGCGAGATTTACATCAACTGAATTAGAAGCCCTTGTCGATGCTGTCAGCAGTCATAAAGACGTTATCTTCAAAAAATTCAGCGATAGCATTACAGCTCACGCTAATAAAGATGCGTGGATTTCAGTGACAGCAAAGGTGAATGCAGTGGGATCAATCCGAAGGCAACCAGAAGATGTTAGAAGAAAATGGCGAAATTGGGCCTCAACAGTGAAAATTAAAGAACAAAATCGTCGAAAGACACAGAAGAAAACAGGTGGTGGAGGGAAAGTCATCGTCTTAACACCAGCAGAGGAGAATGTCATAGCCGTGATTGGGGAAACTGCTGTAGAAGGAATCTCTAGTGGAATTTATAGTTTTGCATCTAATCAACAACCAGTAACCCAACCCAACAGTCCCAGCCAAGCCCTTCCTGTAGAAATCAGCAGTCCGCCCACAAGTCCTGCGCCCATCGACATCCACATCAGCGAGTCTACGGCTAATGCGCCCACCCAAGAAGAGACAGGAGAGTCTATTGCCAATGGGTCAAACGATAAAAGAAACGTATCTTCCGCCCCAGTATCAAAAAGCAGGTAATTACTCCCCCCCCCCTCCACCCAGGCTGAGTGTCCGTGCCATATAATACGGAACTGCCTAACATATTTTAATAAAACTTGGCATATGCATCACTTATAGTCCCAAATTTGGTATCTAGTTTAGACATGTCTGACTGCATTAAATACAATACCAATCTATTACTAGAATGCGCCGCAGTTGATGGCACGTCATCGCAAATCCCCACGTTTCATGACTTCGACCAACTGCCGCCTTACACCACCGCTGGGAGCGGAGCAAAATATAACTGTTGCCTCGCAATCCACAATCCTATGGGTAACATATACTGCCAGAGCCGTGCTGGAGTCAGAGTACAATAGGCGTAAAAGCCTAGGATTGAATTGTGGCGGGTGCATCCACAGATAGTCCCATATGAATCGTCAGTGTGTCAGTATATCAGACATGTGAAAACTGGTCGGCCAATCCTTGACCTTTTAGTCTTGGTGCGGTGGTCCAGTGGAAAGATGCCTGGTTGCTGATGCTATGCGGAGTTGCAGAATGGCGGTTCGATTCCCCCGACCGGGAGATGGTGATCAACAAATTAAACTAATGGGTGCATCACTGTCGGCTAAGTTAGCACATGGAAATTGAAGCCGCACGTTGCCAGTGCGTCAATAAAATAAAAATACATATACTGCCAGAGCCGTGCTGGAGTCAGAGTACAATAGGCGTAAAAGCCTAGGATTGAATTGTGGCGGGTGCATCCACAGATAGTCCCATATGAATCGTCAGTGTGTCAGTATATCAGACATGTGAAAACTGGTCGGCCAATCCTTGACTTTTTAGTCTTGGTGCGGTGGTCCAGTGGAAAGATGCCTGGTTGCTGATGCTATGCGGAGTTGCAGAATGGCGGTTCGATCCCCCGACTGGGAGATGGTGATCAACAAATTAAACTAATGGGTGCATCACTGTCGGCTAAGTTAGCACATGAAAATTGAAGCCGCACGTTGCCAGTGCGTCAATAAAATAGAAATACAATACTATGCTCTTCCGTAACTCGTAGGCACATTCAATCACATTCGTGCGTGCGTTCATTAATCTGGTTCTAAATGGCTATTAACACTTAAAACATACGAAGACACAACATGACGATACTACGACATCCGTACGTGCAGATTATTGGATATCATGTGCCTCTAATTTGACAGGCTATTGTCGCTAGCGAAGACAGCAATAACTTTCAGCCAAATCAGTTACAAAATATCCAACAGAGCAGTCATTCTTGCAATTAATGAGGAGGGTCTTATCTTTGGCGTTAAAGCGGTTAATAGCAGCAGCAGCAGCACTCATCATCCATTTCATTCATGACGGCGCTTCTGACATTCATGACTTCATTCACCTAATCGTTCCTTCATTCATGTACTCGTTCATCCATTCAATCATTCATTCATTCTTCCCTTCAACATTCGTCCATTCAATCATGCGTCCGTTCAACCATTCCCTGGTCCATTCATCCGTTCAACCATTCATTCATTCATTCATTCCCCTGTTCGTCCATTCTTTCATCCCTTCAACCTTCACCCATTCAATCTTTCGCCCGTTCAATCATTCATTCGCCCATTCATCCGTTCATCCATTCATTCATCCATCCATTTCCTTCATTCATTCCTACTGGATAATAAAATATTATACATTTCCCATATATAGAAGTGCTAATATAATTATATTTATAATTACCAGAAAGCTGTAGCGAAGTATTCCTGATACGCGATACTCGGAATGCACACAAGATATATTACACTATTTAAAACTAGGCAAAGCTACATGCTATGAACGTAAGATACTGTCGCGATTGAAACCCTTTGTCCGAATGAATGAACAGAAAGGATTCAACCTGGATAATGGTCAATTAGATTTGGCGCAAATGACACAATGCCATTTGCTAAGCACCCCTTTTATATATAAAGCATATTCATTGCTTGATATACGGGTATGGGTCAATACATTAAAGTGTTGGGAAACATATTTACATCTATTAACAGTTGAAACATTAACTACAACTTAAAGTTATCCTGTACCAATGTACTGCCTGCCACACAACTAATGTACGATGTTTAGCCGGTTGCAAGTGTTCTAAAACACATGACTGTGAAGGTCCACATTGCCACGCTGAGATCACTGTCGCGTGAAAGGTGTTCTTGTCATCCATTGTATCCTCATTAATGTCAACACTATCGGCAGTGTATTGTCTAAATCTTCCAGGAATCAGATCAGGTGGAACTACTGCACAATCTTTAGTATTTATGCTTTCCAAGGTATGTTCTACCAAGCTTGTATCCAGCTTCATAATTTGTTCATAACTCAGAACGTGGCCAATACTATGAGAAGGTTCAACTAATTATTAGGATATGGTCGCTTGATAGAGAGCACTGCCTAAACCGATATGTTTAAGGGTCCACTTACTCTAGTGCCAGATCATTCTGCTAAAGCACAATAACGGTTCCAGGCATCGGTTAATTAGGTGAAATGTCCTTTTCCAGCAGCATACTTTAGTTCATCGCAAAGCCAAACCATTGCCAAGTCAGATTGTTTATTTTTATCTTCTGTTTTCTAACTCACCATTTTAAATGCGCTCAAACAACTGGGGTGATACTTCCCCTCAGCAACAATAAGATCACTGATACCAGCAAGATAAACTGTCATGCTCTGATCTAATAATGCTGATTTAAGAATTTGATTACTAATATTAAAGATAGTCATCGATATAACATGTTCTTTATCACGAGGTTCAAGGCAAAACATACATTTATCCTTGTCCATAGACTTTATCCTGCTTCGTAATGTACTTGTGATGTTCGATCCTGAGGCAGATGGTACTGCCGATCCATCGGATGTGCTTTTTGTGGGAATTGCCTGCAGCCTTTGGATATTTGTTTTGTCAGTGAATTGTGCATAACAGTTCTTGTGCCATACAAGTGAACTGACGTAGTCTGAGGCCACAGCTTCATCGATACGGTTAATTGCATCATTGTTTTTAGAGTCTCTAAACTTTCTCCTACTGTTAGTAGCATCTTTAATTGTCCTTAGAGATTGATCTGTTGCTTTTCGAATGGTATCAGTCCGGGTTACTTGGCATATGATGCATAGATTATAGGACACGTCGACTGATCTCTTCGGACTGAGGATCGGCTCCATGTTTCACGCTATGCGATCACGGTACCGGAAAATATAAACGAAACAAGCATTTAGCTGTGCTAATCATATTTCTTTGTCAAAATTAGGATTTATCTTACGCCTGAGGTATTTTCTGAAGAAAAGTTGATAACATCATGACAGGCTTTTAACTTTATTGGATTCCTTGTCCTGGCAAACGTATATTAAGCCATTTAAATCATGGTTCTACGGCTGTTAGAAGCTGAGGTACGGAAATGTTACATTTAACATGGCGGCCATTTTGAAAGTCCAAGATGGGAACCATTTATGGATTATTAATATGCATGTGTGTTGTGTAAATTATTTTATTTCTTGCCCCTGAAAACCTGGATTTAATCCATTAGATCATGATTATTTGCCTGTTGGCGGCCGAGATAAGGTATTATTGAATTTGACATGGCGGCCATTTTAATATGCAAATTAGGAGATGAAAAACTAAAAATTCAGCTTGGGAACATCCATTTTCGGATTCAGTGTGTCCATATTTTGTTAAAAAGCCATGTTACCAACATTTACTAAAAATACCAGTTGATGTTGTATTTTGATATATATCAGCTAGTCTATACATTCCAATGATGACTGTGCTATATCATAGTGCCATTGTATCGTCAATGACAGGGTTCCTAGAACTAATGCTTGACAATAATAGAAAACTAATATACATACATGCATTTCGAAAATTGCAAAAGGTAAAAATTACAATCCAGATGATGAGTGAGCTATATCCTAGTGCCAGTGCGTCGTCAATGACAGGGTTCATAGAACTAATGCTTGGCAATAATAAAAACTACATACTTGCGAGTGCCTAGTGATATAGCAGAATGGATTTCAGAAAAACGTAGAAGTAAGAATACCTTAAATGTACATCATCAATTCCAGACAATTCGTGTGGTTGTGAAGACGGGTACTTGAAAGTTAGTCCGGTGAAAGAGGATGTATGTCCTTTGAATGCTGGTCTAATGGTAAGCTACTCGCCTCCAAAACGCTAGGCAGAATGTGTCATAGAATTCATTGGTTCGATCGCCGTTCGGGTCGAAAATTGAAAAAGGTAATAATAATTACAATACAGATGATGAATGAGCTATATCCTAGTGGCAGTGCGTCGTCAATGACAGGGTTCGTTTGATCCGATCTGGATGGAGCACGCCAATGTATGAAATCTAATTTATGGTAGCAATCTTTCTTGTGGCAAGATTTTAGTCATGCAAATCAGATCAGTTTCTAAATCTATATATCCCTAATTCAACTTCACAACTAAACATTATTTTAATGTATGCATAATAAGGGCATCATATGCTAAGATTTATATCACTCCTTAACATTGGGGTGCATAATGCAAGCCTCTAAAAGTGTACAATGGAGGAAAGCAGTTTTAGCTATGCCCCGCCCATCTCTAGCTAAGCTCCACCCACACTTTTCCAGTGTTGGGATCGATCGAACTCTGAACTCTGAACCCCCTGACTATCAATTTCGAGAAACCTATACACGTAAGATGGTAACTATTTTACAGGGCTCAGTCAAATTAGTTTCAAAATATTCAACAGAATGTTTATTAAATAGTAAAGACAAACAATTCGTACAACAGCGCTTAGTCCGTCATCAATTAAGCATTCGTGCTGAACCTATCTAAGTCATTTTTTACGTCATTGATTATGAGGTCATGTTACACGTCACGTAGTTGATTATGATGTCATCTGGCTGATGAATAAACTGGAAAGGTCCATTGTAAACCAGTTTACTTTCAAACATTCGTATGTGAACGTGGGCCATTAAACATTATATTATCTTCTGTCGCAGGGAGCATCTGTCATTTACTACGATATTGACGTGGAAGCGATTGAAAATATTTCTGCTGACGATTATTCACAAGATAATTATGATGTCGAACAACAACATAATGGTGATCGAAAACATAGGGGCGACGCAGTTACCCAACAGATTCGCCGTATGCAAACAGGTGCTGCGGATTTTTGGACCTCTTATAAAAGCGTAATATGGATTGTGATCTACTTCGCGCTGGCTGGATTGTATTTCGCATATTTTGGTTATGCTATGTGGTATCGTTATGGAGATGAGGGCTCTGTGAGATTGCTTGTGTGCACAGTTCTAGCTGTCGTCATTATAGTATGTCAAGTATTATTGAAGAGGTTTAATAATCAGGTCGATGGATGTTTGGACAAAGTGAAAACTAGCTGGAAGAAAATGAGCAAGAAGAAACGGAAGAGGATCACGAATGGGTATGTGTACATTCTGCATGCGTACATGTGTGCACTCATGAATGCGTGTGTGCATGCCCGCGCGCGTGTCCGTGTGTGCGTGCGTGCGTGCGTGTGTGTGTGCGTTGGCCAAATTATCCCTGATCAACAGTGCGACATGCTCGGTTCCTCTGGCAACAGTTCTTTATGGACGGGAATCACTCTCGTCCTAACAGTAGTTTTGACATCTGAGATATGTTGGTTGGCTGGTTGGTTGGCTGGTTGACTTGATTCCTCATTGCAAACAATTATTCATTGTAAACCCAGCTGAGAGGCGATGTGCGATAGAATGTTGAGATGCAAAAGCAGTTCTTGAATCCTCATATTTTCCTTGGTATTACCGAAGTTCGAAAGTGAGCGCCAGCTTTAGTCAACACTATCATGTTATGGGCTTCGAGCCCATAAGCAACCGGATAGCTTTGGGTTGAAATAGTCTGATTCCCTATTCTGATCATCCATAAGGTGTTATTCATGCTTTACAGATTATAATACAATTGTTATTTAGATTGTTATTTAGATCTGCATTACCTATAAGTGAGCTTTGTCTGCTCTTCAGTTCATATTCTGGTTAAACAGATTGCACTGACATGCATAGCTTCATAGACCTACGGTCCTCATTTTAATTTCTTTAATATTACTTTTCTTTTTGGAACAATATGTTTCAGTTGCAGTACTCCTTATACATAATATATATGTTATTATCCTTGAGCTTAGATCGTAGCCACAACTCAGATCATGTTGGCATGTGTAATCATACTACTTACTAGTATTTCTTAGGCACTCTAGGTACAGGTAACTTGTGCAGAGATGTAGTGGCACAGGGGCGTAGCTCAAACACGTCACACGCCTGCTACATTGAACTAATAGTGTCACCATGCTCTGCACTCACGCACCAGCCTCCAGCTCCTGTGCCTCAAAATATGCCACTACATCACTGGATGCGCGCGTGCGTGCGTGAACTAGGCTGTTCCTTGCCAACGCATGTGTTAGTGTTTTTCTTAATCATAGTCTGAGATTAGGCTTGCAATATGGTTTCTGCAGAGAGGAAAGATTCCTTTTGCTTAACTCGTATTTTCCTTATCACCAGCTCATTCTTGTATGCTATGTATACTGGAGTTGCTATAAGTGTGTGTGTTCTATTTTTAAAGACTGAATCATAGAACATGTGGCATCCTTTTAGGATGCCACATGTTCTATGATTCAGTCTTTCTTTATTATTCCAATCTGTGTTTCCTTTACAAGATTTTAGATATATAATCTACCATTTCTATTTATTATTCACCTTCCGAATAGTTTCTTCATCTTCCTTAGCTGGTTGATTATTCTTTTCTATTCCTGAATAATAGTTCTTCAATATGGCATTTAAAACAAATATTCTTATTCGTTATTTTCCTTACTGACAAAAGTTTGACTATTAATACATATGCATTTATATATCCTTTATTCATACATCCACTCATAGTCCTTCTGGGTCTAAATAGAAGAAAGGTGAAAGGTACCTCTGGTCTAGGTTGAGATAGTTGGCTTATGCCTGGGTCTAACATTATTCGTGAGACTTACCCAGATTTATTTTTGTTCTTATAGTTTGAAAACGTTCGAGTATCTAGGCACACTATATTATTTTGTTTAATATTACAGCTAGTTTCTGGACTCCAGCCTAGTTTCCTGATTATTTTTTCTGAGTATTCTGGTCTTTTTTTGATCTGATGACCATTATTTCGGTTTGGTTATTCCACTACTCCAGGTCTGATGGGGCCCTTATTCCAGATTCCAGGATGTATTCTGTTTGTAAATTTGGTCTTCTGTGGGAGTAGTTCTTTGTTCTGTATGTGTTTAACTCTCCAGATATCTGTATTATGTAAACTTATTTCTTCTTGGCTGACATTCCGGATTTTTCTTGTGGATGATTTGCTTCTTCTTGTTCTTCAGATATTCAATTTATTCTCCCAGAATCTTGTTTTAATATAGCTAAATATAGCTAATTCCAAATGCATATCTCAGGAGTGTTAGGTCACTGCAGTCATTGCAAGTTAACTTGGGATTACCAAGCGACAACAAAAATATGTGTCATTTCTTTTAAATTATGCCAAGTCCTTGAGAAAGTATTCTGTTTGATTATGATGGTTAGATCATTGTAACATCGGTTTACTTTGATTATTTCAAATACCTAACTATTCAGAGCTTTTACTGGGAGTAAGTTTTAGAGATTCGATAAGGAATATAATAATAACTCCACCTTCATTAAGGTACCTCTATAAATTCTAAGTAGTATCTATACTTAAAGGGGAACACAAACAGAAAGGGGTGATAGTGCTCCAAATTATGCTTTTGTATAACTTAAATAAAAAAAAGCTATTATTTGCATATTTTTAAATTCCTAACATCAAAATTTCGACACGGAGTCATTTTATTCAATTTTCCTCTGATAATCACTGAGTGATGCCATCGGATGATTGATTGTTGTGTTACGATGTTGTGGTCGGGAAACGGCAAGGACTAGCCAACCCCGAACCAGTAATCCGCTCTTTTGAACGAATTTCGACCATTCTGGGGGACGCCTGTGCCTAAAGCATGTATGATGACGAAAACGTATGTCACGATTTGCCCTCTCTGAGCGTGCACCGGGCCACTGGAAGTACCACCGTAATAGACAGGGCTTTCTTTCTAATGGGGGTTCTGACTGGGTGGAAACCTTTAGACTTCTTCCTCGCATAATGGCCATGGTCACAAAGGTTTCTGAATGTGTTTGGTACCTTTCAAAAGCCTGAAATTTCCGCTTCCTCACTATGATAATGATGGGTCAAAACAGAAAATGATCGACAATAATCGGACATTCCCTGGGAGAAGACGATTGAAACATAGCTCGCCATTAAACTCGCTGACTCACGCTAGATCCCATGGAGTACAAGAATGACTCCTGATTGCTGTTGTTCACTAAGGAAAGCTTCCAATTCGTCGAGGAAATAATGAGATGCAGAGCAGAGAGTATAAAACAGCCATAGAAAGGGTGTCCTAGGGCTGCTTCGATAATGACCCCAGTCGATGGTCGGTCCCTCAGCTCCCTGGTTTGGAATGATGGAGAAATTGCACTGTAGAACCTTGGGGACTAATAACTACTGCCTAAATTCTTCGACCTCCAGAAATCTCTGCTCTATTTTCGACCCCTTCAGAAGACCTCGCTGATCTGATAATCTCGCCTCGCCTCCTGACTCCGAACTAAAGTGGATTCGACTACACACCAACAAGACCTTCGACTTTGCCCGCACTTGAACACTGCCTGGGATTGGTTCTACCACCCTTCGTCTACTGCTCAAGAAATTCGAGAGGAACCTCCGACCAGTACTCGCCTCAACGGAACTTTCTTGTTTTTGTGACCGTTGATTCTGAAATCTACCATTTCGTCTTGTGTACTGTCTTGTGTCACTTGATTATAGATTGACTATTCTCTCTTCCCCAGCATCGCCTCTCTGTGACTGCACTTCGTGTGAGGGGTCTTTGAACATTCGTCCGTTCCTCAAGAGTACCGCTCGCTCGGCTTTTTGTGATTTTTGACCATCGAGCCATTTTTTAAGCATCAGTTCCCTTTTCCTTGCTTTTCGACCGGGAATGTTCTGAAAAAGGGACCATCAGTCTTAGCCGTTTCTTGCAGACTGCGCTCCTATGTTCTGTGTGGCATGAAGCTAAATTAGCACCACAATGGGGTGGCACTCTTTCGCTGAAAACAAAGGAACCTTGTGAAATAGGATGTTCGCTTCTTCAGTTGCTTCTTGTGAAACAGGCGATTCCCTCCATGTCGAGGCATGATTGCCCACCTGCCAAAAAGGCTGTTTCTTTTCTTCCAGTCAGTAGATCCCCGCATCTCACTTGGATCTTCCTTAAATAGTATTTTGTCTCCGATGAAATTCTCCCATCTTCTCCAGTTAGCTGTCGTGCTTGGTATGTGCGCTGCATCTCTACGATCCACGACGCTTTGACCACAGGCCCACAAGGGGCCGCCGTTGAGAAGGAAAAGTTTGTTAGGCTTAGGAAAGCTGAGACATCGGTTCCCTGCACCTCCCAGCTCGCCTTTCACCCACATGAAGTTCAACTCGGAGACGCTCACACCTCCACTATGCTGCAAAGGATTTTGATGTCGCGAGACTGCCTCATGCCATGTAAGGCCATTCTCCATGGATGCTTCTCGCCTGAGGTTCCGACTAACCTCTACGATCCTTTTGGCTGCTCTACAGGTCTTGTGACTCTCACCTAGACGTTTCATGAGAGGACGCTTCACCACTTAAACTTTCACACTACGCACTATGACAATTCAACTATGTCCCCCTAGGCTGAACTTTCGACACGGTGGCGTAGCTTCCACCGAATAACTTGACTTAGGAAGTGCTTCGTTTCTCTTTTCTTTGTAGACCACTAGGCCAGTGGCCAGGACAAGGCTTGGGTAATTATTTGATCCTGCAGTTAACACCGGTTCTTGTGACTGATCCCAATAACCCCCGCAGTGCCAGAATCTTTTCCAAGTCTGTCGCATCTTCATAGCACTGGGGCTTGGCAGAGGTTCCACTAAATTCTTTCCTTGTTCAACTAGTTGTATGGGCCTGTTCATGCATCTGAAACTTGGAAGGACCACTTTCTGTGCCGTGTCAAGCCATTTTTGCTGCCATTCCAGATGGTCTAGACTCTGAGTGGAATTCTGCAAGGCAAGAGGTTCTTGATTAACCTAGCCGATCATGTCCTTCTGGCAACCGACAAAGGCTATAAACCGCATGCATGTGGAAAAGTAGGTAAAAACACTGCCTCACGCAGAACTTCTCCCCCAAACAGAGAAAGACGTTAGGAATAGGTACACACAGAAGGACTGCCCCGGTATGCCCGCTGAGAACATTAGATCAACTAGGCAGTGACTACTAAACCATATACCCTCACCACTCTCCCTCTGCAAACACTAAAGTAGGATCTGGTTTGCATGGATAAATCACCAAAGCAGTAAGTAAACTCTATACCCAGTGACTTCTCATGACCGACTAACCTTACTTGTATTGATTGACAAAACGAATAGCAACTGCTAGCGATGGAGCGACTGCCCAGGATATGAATAGGAAAAGACCACTGTCTCGCCCACCCACTAGAAGGAACGGTTCCTCTCTCCCCCTAGACAGTTTCCCAATCTGCCACCCCACATGCCCTCACGCCTCCTAGGTGACATCAGACGTTAGGGGAAGCGAATTGCTCCCAACATCCCTCATGTGCGCACATTTTCTCAGCTTCTGACTAAAAATACCATGCGCGGAGCTCATGAAAACTTAAACGCAAGCGAAAAACACCTGTTTCCCCCATGCCTCCTCTCTCGCCTATCTTTCCCTTCTTCGAGACACCAGAGCCCGAGAGAGAGATGCATAAAATGTAGGTGAGAACGATCAAAAGCCGCCAGCAGCCCTTCTTTCCTCCCGGCTCGCACTCACTACACCAAACATCTTCGACTGCTAGTAACACATGGACTATGGTCATGCGTCACCCTGAATGAGATTGCTTGAGATGCCATAAACTGGGACACGAACAATGGAATATGCCTTGATAGTCTCAAAATGGAAGATTTAACCCCACTGACCGCACCCTTAGAATTATCAAAAATCCTGCTGTCAGAACCACCTCCAGATTTGTCTCTTTCAGATCAAGATCCGTCCATTGAAGACAATGCTGTTCCCCGTCAAAATTCAACTGCACATCTTTACTTTGGCCGCCCTTCTGCCCTGGAACTTGCCGTTATCATTGAATCCATACTCGAGGCAAAGGCCTCCTAGAAACCACCATCTTCGGTCATAGCAATCGTTCATCCCCCCGAAAACAATCCTATTCATTTCCATTGTACCATTCAGGGTGCCCGCGTTCTTGCTACCGTCGACACCGGAGCCATCATCACCATCCTCAACTCCCATATATATGACTTATTGCCAGAACAAATGTAACCCTGCTTGATGGACTTATCTGTCCATCTTTGCAGTGCCACCGGTACACCCATGCATGTAGATTTATGCCCCCAAAGCAAAGACTTGCATTTTATCCAACAAGTTATTGTAGCAAATATTGCCACTGATGCACTGCTCGGAATCAATTTTCTTAGTAATTTTGGTGTGGTTGTGAGTTGCTCCGAAAACGAGTTAGAAATCGATGGACGCCTGATAGTGCTGGGTGAATGCTCTCCCCACACCATACGTGTGCGCTCATCCTCGCCAGTACTGCTACCTTAGAGCCTGACCAGGAAGTGATTCTTTATGCCTCCGCTCCGAATCCTTGTCTTCATCCGTCTTACACCATTTTGGAGCCCAATAAGGAATTCTAATAAACTGCCGAATTGCTGCTCCTCAAACTTTAGTTAGTTTTACTTTCAAGAATGTACCATTTCGCGTTTTCAACTCTTCCGCTCAAACTCTTAAGCTAAAAGCTGGATACCTTTGCGGCCGACTTTTCTAATTTGATATTGATGAATATTGCCTCTCACACACACACACCCACCCCCGTCAATTGAAGGATGCCGTTCCACTTTCCTCTTTACCCACTCATCTACTTCATTTGTATTCTCGTGCCACAGAGGGATTGAATAATGAACAAGCACGTCAGATTCATGACATGCTCTTCGATCATGCTCAAACCTTCCCTGGTGGAGCTCTAGACCTTGGTGAAACCCATTTAGTACACCATACTATTGACACCACCCCGTGAAATAGCCTGCCAACCGTCTCCCTATACACGAAGAAGAGGAAGCTCACCAACAAGCAATAGAAATGTTGCAAACAGGATTAACCGAGCTTTCTACCTCTCCCTGGGCTAGCCCCATTGTTTTTAGCTGGTGAAAAGGATACCATGTTTCACTTATGTATTGATTACAGATGCTTGAATGGCCGCATCATTAAGAATGCCTACCCCCTCTCACGTATAGATCATGCCTTAGGTTCTCTTGCTGGCACTGCCTGGTTTAGCACTCTAGCGGATATTGGCAAGTAGAAATTGATGAGCACAATAAAGAAAAATCCGCCTTCGTCTGCCATGACAAGCTTTTTCAGCTTCGGGAAATGCTGTATGGCCTTTGCAACACACCCGGGACTTTTGAACGCCTGATGGAGCATGTACTTGGCAAACTACAATGGAGAACTTGTCTATGTTACTTAGACGACGTAATCGTCTTTGGAACTACACTTTCTGATGCTGTATGTAACCTACGCGAAGTGCTGGGTTGATTTGCTGCTGCAAACCTAAAGTTAAAACCTAAGAAATGCCATCTATTCCGCGAGGAAGTAGAATTCCTCGGCCATGTCGTATCTGCTCAAAGTGTTTCCATGCAACATACGAAAGTAGCCGCTGTCACTGCGTGGAAACGTCCCACTTCTCTCACCGAAATACGAAATGTCTTCACTCTCTATCAATATTACAGTGCTTATGTCCCAGAAATTAGCAGAATTGCAGCGCCACTTTTCCAGCTCACAAAAAAGATCACACATATGCTTCAGATAACAGAAGTGGTGCCATTCTATCACAGTTCGGCCACGATGGTCATGAGCAGGTCATGAGCAGGACCTATGTTATGGATCTCACCTATCTTTTTCGCATGGAACGTTGTTATTCCACTACCAAAACGTGAATTGCTTGCCGCCATTCACTTTATTAAGCATTTCAAGCCTTTTCTCTATGGAAAGTCATTTACACTTCGAACTGACCATGCGTCCTTTCATTGGCTCCAGAAACTACATACCCCTGAAGGGCAAACTGCCCACTGGCAAGAGACCCTTCACCGAGTACAGTTTGATGTGGTACATCGCCGTGGAAAGTTGCACGGAAATGCGATTGCTCTGTCTCATAAACATCCACAGCCCTATTCTGCCCCAGATGATTTTAAAGAGCTGCCCATGCCGATATCACCCACGGATCACCTCCCTATTGAAATTGTGGAAAGTGATGAGTTGATATTTCCTCTCCTCTATGCTGAAAAATGGGAGCCTGCTTGCATGCGCACCGCTTAGGCAAATGACCTGCTCCTCAGACCTGTTATAACTTGGCTGCATAACCATGAATGTCCTTCTCACATCAAATTTCTTTGGCATCCAGTACTACAAAGTATTACCGTATTACTTGTACCACTGCTCTTCAATTTGATATAGTAGCATCGTCTTTTGAACGAGTTGCCATTGATGTCATGGGACCATTAATAACCTCTGATAATGGGAACTGATTCATTCTTGCCTTTCAAGACGACTTTCTCAAGTGGACAGAAGCTTTTGTGCTCCCAAACCAAGAAGCCGCTACTGTTGCAGAAACCTTAGTAAATCAAGTTTTCTCCAGCTTTGGAATCTCCCAGGAGTTATACTCAGACCAAGGGACCAATATTGAGAGCCGGCTGTTCCAGGAACTCTGCTGCTTGCTGCACATCATCAAAACGCGAACTGCGCCTTTTCACCAGCACAGTGATGGTACGGTTGAATGATTTAACCCGACCCTCGCCACCATGGCGCAAATCTGCATTTGCATTTGCATTTGAATCATTTACAAACATTTGCATTTAAATGCAATACCTTGCACAGGGGCCCAAGCCTGGGAAGTAAGACTTCCATTTGTCATGATATATTACTCATTCTAGTACCAGATTTACACCAACGCATATGATGTTAGGTCGTGAATCTGCTTCCGCTGGACATAGTAATGTCGTGCGTACCAGGGGAACTCAACTCTCCATCGCTATATGTGGAATTGCTTTATCAGAGATTAGATGATGCACACGAGAGTGTGCGAGCGCACTTCCCGTACAGACCAACAGTATATCTGCCCTGCCAGACCCAAGCGAATAGCGGGGACTATGCAGTCTGGAAGACCGTGCCTACGAGGAGTACCCAGGCTGCCTTCCCTTTAGAGTAGCAGGAGATGTAGGAATGATGGTTTGTTCTAGCACTGAAATGGATAATGGGAAATGGATTTGCCATTGGTATCCCAGAGGATCGCGGCTAGGTTGGCCATCGAATTCCACTGGCCGAATATGACACAGCATGGAGATTCTATCGCTATACCTATCCAAATTGATGAAGACCATGTCCTAAATTGATCCATTCCTAGCGCTGCTGGTAGTGCCATCCAACTACCTTCGGACGTGCGCACACCCGCGACTTTGGCTAAACAAGTACGAAGACAAGCTATAGAACTTTCTGCCACAACAGCTACCTCTCCAGAAAGTAAAAAGGGCGTGCTTGCCACCACTTGTCTTCCGAGAACCCAGCTGAGAGCTCAGCCCGGTCAGTCTCATCTTTTGTGTTAAGTACGGCTAGTGGGGCACGTGCCCCTTGTGTTCGAGTCAGAACCATGCCGACTTTAGTCATGGGACCTCGGAAATCTACCACTCCTGAGTTATTACTCAGAGTTCAGTGAGTTGGACGATTCTCCACTCACTGACACCATGGATCCCGAGGTGCTAGCCGAAATTGCTACCACCATGTCATGCACGCTCGATAACACAACCGAGGAGTCCACTGCTAGACAGCAAGTATTCGGCGATTATCGTAGATATTTCGCAGGAGCTATGGCTACTTCCACTGCCTCTTCATCACTTACTATTGCCATTACCACCGTCTAGCCAGTATTTACCTCGTATGCAGACATTCGATCTTCAGCCACCATTGAACCTACTCAACTGATACTCAGCAACGTTTATGTGACCACATCTACGTCAATACCGCGGGCTACTACATTGACCGATGTCTCATTGCATGTGTTTTGCAAATACCACATACGCCATTGGAGGTGCACCACCACCTGAAACCTCTGCCATATTAATTATGTGTATGATTTCAGAAGCTGTTACTGTGTCAATTACTATTAGACTACCTGTTCCTATTTATGCTGTCAACCCGGCTGTAATGGCTACAGCTGCCCTAACCGCCGTTACTGAAACAGTGTCTGTTCTAGCTACCCCGCGTGTAACTCGGACCACAGCCACCATTACGACCACCTCTACATTTACCACTGCGACTGCTAAGACTACCATACCTGAGGTCTTATTAAGCTTCTCTACCATCAGTGATTTGGTTGATTCCGGAAGCACTGAGCCAATGACCACCACTGGAAAAGATTTTGCCATCACATCGATCAGCACTGCCGACGTACCATTTTTGCCACTGCACCTTCTATCTGCCACCGGGCCAGTACCTTTTCCTGATTTAGCCATCGTGACCAACCCTGTTGACATATATTTGGGGAGACCTGCTGTGACGAGCTCGGGCCTACCCAACCACTAGTTTCAGGAATGGTGAACCACATAGGCGCGCACATTTGATTACCCAGCTGTATGCTTTAATGGCCTTATTGGAAGATGCAATCCACTAGCCAGTTTCCTTACGTTATTGGATGGTCACGTCACATAGATGGGGACGTTCCTCCACCGTATCCGCCTCAGACACAGTTCACATCGATCAATCATCCGGTAGACCAATTCTTGGCATCACCTTGACTACCCTTGAGATTTCTACCACGAGAACCTATCGATCTCCGTGATGTGACCTTTCTAGAAAGCGACTGCAGACAGATTCAGAATAAACAATCTAAACAGATTTATACCACCGCGAACAATATTATCCACGACTGTGCCTTTGGATTAACCATAAATTTTCTGCAGTGAAAAGGAACAATGGGAAAAGTCTAGGACACGTGTACATACAAATACCAAAGACTTTATATACTATACTATATGGTAAATATATGTTTCTCACTGTGCATCATTCTTGAGGGGCAAATCATTCTCGGGTTGCGGAGTAATCCATGGCTAGGATGAGCTGCTATTTTATTGTATTAGGGTTCGTTTGTTTTTAATAAAGAGGCAAAGAAAAATTGATGAATGCCCACACACACGCAAAATAAATGTGAAAACCCGAGCCCAAAAAACTATGAGGGGAGGTGTAGTGTGACTAGTCAATCCCGAACCGATAATCCGCTCGCCCGAATGCATTTCGACCATTATTGGGATGCCTGTACCTAAAGCATGCACGATGGTGAACAAATCACGATTTTCCATCTCTGCGCATGCGCCGGGAAACTGGGAGTACCACCGTAATAGAAACGAATTTCTTTCTAATGAAGGTGCTAACTGGGTGGAGACTGGTAGCTTGTACATGTGATCTTTGCACGACTTCTACCTCGCATAGTGGCCATGATCACAAGTCTCCGAGAATGTTTGGTACCTTTAGAAAGCCTGAGATTTCCGCTTCCTCACTAAGATATTGATGGATCAAAACAGAAACGGAGCGACACAAGGGATACTCGGACACTCCCTGGGAAAAGACGATTGAAACATAATTCGCCATTAAACTTGCTGACTCATGCTAAATCCTATCGAGGCTGGCGTGGGTATAAGAATGCCTCTCGATTGGCTGCTGTTCACTAAGGAAAGCTTCACATTCATCAAGGAAATAATAGAGAGTATAAAGGCCAATCATTCTCCACTATAAAACAGCTGCGAAGACGTTGTCCTAGGGCTGTCTCGATAACGACCCCAGTCGATGGTTGTTCCCTCTGCTCACCTCAGCCCAATTTTTTATAAAGGCTGCCAAGAAAAAGCGGCCTAATTTCAACTACTGCCTAAATTCTTCCACTTCCAGAAATCTCTGCTGTGATTTCGATTGCTTCAGACGACCCTTGCTGATCTGAAAATCCTGCCTTGTCTCCTGACTCCGAACTGACGTAGATTCTACTGCACACGGGCAAGACCTTCGACTTCGCCCATGCTTGAACTTCACCTAGGATCGGTTCTGCCACCCTTCGTCTACTACTCAAGAACTTCGAGAGGAGCCTCCGATCGGTACTCGCCTCTGACTGGGAAGGGTTCCTGTGACAATGTAGCTTTCTTATTTTTGTGACAGCTGATTCCAAAATCTACCATTCCATCTTGTGTACCACCTTGTGTTGCCTGATTCAAGATGAATTATTCTCTCTTCTCCCACGTCGCATCTCTGTAACCGCGCCTCGTGTGAAGAACTGCTGAACGTTCGTCCATTCGTCAGGCGTACCACTCGCCGGAGGGGCGAGATGACTGCTCGCACGATGACCAGCCAGGCGGTCCTCGAGAGAGGTGACTCGCACCTACAACGTCATCGCGTGAATAACATTATGTTGCCATTTATAGCCCAGATCATCTCATTTATACACGATCATATTAATGAGAGGCAAGATAAACATTACTGCTTATTAAACTAGAACACGAGCTGAATTGATCGCCAGCTTCACATAGCTGTATTAGATGCCAGAATCGCTAATTCTGAAAACATTTGCTGTTCAATCTGCATCCATGTGCTTGACAATTTTATGGTGTATCAAAATTCATGACTTTAACAGATATTTTAACAGTTAGTGAAAATTTGTCAACTTAGTTTTAATTCATAAAATATGCAAAAACATTTTTGGCAGTTTTTATTGAAATTTATTTCATTTGTGATCTCATTTAATATGCTTGGGGTTGATTATATGGCGTCATCTCTCTTAACTTCTATTAATTATCTCTCGTCAAGTAATATATAAAACCCTTATTTGTTACTTCTGAGTACCTATTCATAATAAAACAGATATTTTTATGGATTTCAAGTAAAATTCTTTCCTAAATTTCCTTACGATTTCTTAGTTTTTAATTATATGGTGTCATCTCTCCCACCTTCAATTAATTATCTCCCATCAATTAATATATATCTTTCATTTGTTACTTATGGGTACCTATCCATAATAAAACAGATATGTTTTAAGAGACATCAAGGATAATTCTTTCCTAATTTTCCTTGCTATTTCTTAATTCGCATCTCTCAATCTCCGCTAAATACTGTTGATGCTTCACAATGCATGGTAAACTTCTTTCAGTCTGTCTTCAATGGGGTGATATGGTAAGCAAATGAAGAAATATGAACAACGTACGAATTTGCCGAATAAGCATATAATGCAACTAGGGGACTAGCACATTACGACCTAGGCATTGTGCTCACCACATATCCACATCAAGAACACGCATTTCTAGCATAAAAAGCATAGATAGATCGATGGATGGATGGATGGATGGATGGATGGATGGATCAGTTTGGTGGCAGCCATATATAGGCGCACTATGTGGGTGGATGGCTGGCTGGATGGATGGATGAGTGGATGGTATATTTATATATCGCCTATTCGTGTGAATATATGCTCTATGTACTTTACATCATATCCCCTGTTCCTTTGGCAGTCCGTTTGGTGGCAGCCATATATAGCCGTACTATGTTGGTGGGTGGGTGGGTGGATGGATGGATGGATGGATGGATGGATGGATGGATGGATGGATGGTATAGCTGATTCCAAAATCTACCATTCCATCTTGTGTACCATGTATGTCATGGATGGTATATATATATATATATATATATATATATATATATATATATATATATATATATATATATATATATATATATATATATATATATATATATATATATATATATATATATATATATATATATATATATAAATATCGCCTATTCATGTGAACGTATCCTCTTACACTTTATATCATATCCCCTGTTCCTTTGGCAGTCCGTTTTGGTGACAGCCATATATAGGCGCACATGCATGCCATGCCATGTACCTATTTGCAGCTAGGTCAACTGGAGAAATGCAAAGTTAAGTGATCTGCTCAATGACACAACGCAGCGGACTGGGAAGCGAACCTACTGACCAAAAGTTACAAGTTCAAGTCCCTAACAACTCTCCCACCTCGCCTTTAACATAGAACAGTAGATATTACATCGTCATTATTATTATTATTATTATTATTATTATTATTATTATTATTATTATTATTATTATTATTATTATTATTTTTCTTTCTTTTTTTTCTTCTTTTTATTATTATTTTTATTTTTATTATTATTATTATTATTATTATTATTATTATTATTAATCAGATGTTACTATTCCTTTATCGTGGGATTCGCTGTGTTTGCTGTCGTCTGGGTAATTGTTGATGTTGGGATCAAGACTCCTCGAAATCTCGTCTCAGCTGCTGGTCTTGCAATCCTTGTTCTTTTCTGTTTTGTTTTCTCACATGACCCTGCAGGGGTAAGTCATCATGTTTATCATCATCAGTATCATAGTTGTTCAATAAAAAAGAGAATAAACCCAGATCTGATAGAATGTCCATGTGTAGGCATATTGCTCTGATGTCCGGAAGGGATTGCCTCTCCCTAGTCTTAGCTGTCTTGAATGGAACTTAACAACTAGATGTGCAGTATTTTCTCCCTTGTACACAAAGATGTGTGTCCCTTTGTGGAACTAAAGCATATTAAGAAAGTACTGCTGACTAAATAGCTATGATTAAAAAAATTAGAATGAATAATGAACTGATGGAACTGTAGATAGGTATATTTAGGCCACGGCAGTTCTGGATCCTCGGCAGTTTCTGTTCGGATCACTATCTTAATCATCAATCACTGTTCCTTGGAACTGGGCATTGATTTAATATTTTTCTATGTTTCTCAGTAACTTCAGTTTATAGAAACATAAAAATGTGCATCTCAATTGTGTCAGACTTCCAGCATATAATCCATAGTAAATGCCCTGTCACGATTAATGATTCAACCACCAAAATGTAATATTCAAAATCTGATTATAGCAGTGTATGCCGAAAATGCGTCTACAGACAGCTCATGTTTGTATGTCATTTATGGTTTTAACATTCTTGTTTTCGGCCTTGTTTAAACATGACAATGGGAAAAGACTGGTTTAAAAATATTCTTTTATAGTCGTCCAACTGACAGTAGCTGCTCCGGAAGTACCCAAAGTGATAACAATTGCCGTATTCGGTCGTCTTGCGATATTGTGAAACTATTCAAAGGGAAAAAGTCAAACTAACTCGTTTTTATATTTGCATAAAGGACAAATGTGTGTAATCAAAATCTAACATATTAGATTTCAATTATTCTATAATTAAATTCACAGGAATTAATGGTTTAAATAGTGATCCGAAATTCTCTGAAATACTGAAATATATACTATATTCTTACGGTCACTTCACCAAAATTGGGTGGGCATTAGACTTGGGGCTCCTAAGACGTCCATCTGTTTTGGGTCAAGATATAAAAGACGAATGTCTACGAAAACAGTGGGATGGCGAGAATTGTATTTCTCCAGAATGCGTGTTGTTATTGTAACCGGGACTACGTTTATTTATAACTTTTAGGTACGATGGCGTCCTGTCATATTAGGTCTGTATATACAATTTGCATTTGCTTTGATGATTTTGAGATGGACCTTTGGCTTTGAAGCATTCAGCTGGCTAGGTGACAGAGTGACTGAGCTGATGGCATATACAAATAAGGGTTCACGGTTCCTATTCCAAGATCTAGTTTCTACCGTTGCATTTGGGGTAAGATTATATTTACTACTATTTCGGGGTAAGTTCACCCATAAAAGTGCGTGCGTGCGTGCGTGCGTGCGTGCGTGCGTGCGTGCGTGCGTGCGTGCGTGCGTGCGTGCGTGCGTGCGTGCGTGCGTGCGTGCGTGCGTGCGTGCGTGCGTGCGTGTGGGTGGGTGGGTCGGGGTGGGTGGGTCGGTGTGTGTGTGTGTGTGTGTGTGTGTGTGTGTGTGTGTGTGTGTGTGTGTGTGTGTGTGTGTGTGTGTGTGTGTGTGTGTGTGTGTGTGTACAGCTGACTGAGTGCGTGTGTACAGCTGAGTGCGTGCGTGCATGTGTGGCTAAATTACCAGCACCGTGACTTCACCAAACGTATTTGAAGTTGTCATTGGGCGGTGGGGTGGCGCGGCATTAAGCTGTTATTGGATAATGGAGAGAATTTCGCCAGACGTGGGTGGGAGCTTGCCCTTGTGGTCCTGATAATGCTTCTTTATTTTGTTGTAAGGGACCAAAAGCTTAAAGAACAAGAAGCCCCTATGCTAAGATTACTAAAAAGGGTGATAGGGCAAGAATCGTGTTTCAAAGCACATCACCATCGACAGCATCATAATCGGTGTTTGGTTTAGTGGCATGGTTTTTCATATTTATCGACGTCAAAGGTTAATGTTATGAGTATTCGATTTTAGAAGAAACAAACAAAATTCAAAATATCTCTGACCGATTTGTTTGGTCCGGTCCGGTCAACTTGACATTTTGTCACATTTTATGACTTGATTTGGTATTAGTTTTAATGTGAATCCATCCAATGCCTTTCCGTACCTAATGAGACCCCCATAGGAAATGCATGGTATGGTTTGAACTGCATTTTCCCCTACAGTTCTTAGCAGAATGACTTGAAACGGGGTGCCATTTGGGCAATATGGTTCCCTCAAAGGGCTAGCCACTCTCTTCAAGGATTTGAGAGGTAACCAATATAGAGTGGTGAGATGCCAAATTGGTAGCCATTATATGATTCACTAATATATGGTGCAATGGAGGAATCCATTCCTAGCTAATCTCCCTCCACATTATGCGAATGTTTTGATCAATCAAACTTGTGAGCCCGTTCCAAGGAAAAAACTTTGCAGGCCACTCTGTTTCTGTTCGCAGAAGAGAAAAAGCCTCTCCTACGTTTTTTTAAACCGTGTAATATTCGTATGCGAAAACAGAACATTGTTTTTATTCTTTGATATAATTCACCTTTCCAGAGTACCCACCAATCAGATGACGTCATAATGAACTGCGTGATGTGTACAATGACAGCATAATGAACGACGTCATGAATGACGTCGATAAGTACGTCACGAACGCATATTTGAAGACGGTCTATGCTTTGTTGTACACATTGTTTGCTTTTACTATTTAATAAATATTCTGTTGAATATTTTGAAACTAATTTGACTGGTTGCTGTTGCTGCCATAGGCAGCAACAGCGCCCAGTCAAATTAGTTACAAAATATTCAACAGCTTTCCTGTATAGTTTTCAGGAAAATGATAGCTAGGGCATTTGGGGATCGATCAATTCCAACACGGTGAGGTGTGGGTGGAGCTTAGCTAGTGATGGGCGGGGCATAGCTAAAAATGGAAAGGTCCATGGCATGTGAAGCACGTCATACATCATATAGGCATATAGTACATTGCACAAAGAATGCTGGTGGAAAGTGCTTTTTAAGAAGATTTTTGTTGGGAATAGAATATTTTAGATAGAGAGCACTCTAAATGGGGAGAACAGACCGGTTGGTAGGATTCAACCAATTTTGCGATGTGAGTTACGCATATAATTGTAGACGGTGATGGGATGTTTACATTAGCCTCTGGTCTCAGTGTGGGGTGGGGTGGGGGGGGGGCAGTAGTGGTGCGAACATCAAAGTTGGTGAAAGTGTGTGGATTTGCGATAGCGTGCCAGCGACTGTGCATTCTAGTTATTATTCTTTTCATAGGTGCTTCCAGTCATTACCTTCTTCAGCGCAATAATCTCCATTTTGTTCTACCTTGGAGTGATGCAGCTCATAATTAGGACTATTGCTCGAGGTATCTCGTTCCTTATGGGCACATCTCCTGCCGAATCACTGACTGCTGCTGCCAACATCTTCATCGGCATGGTAAGGATATATCTTATCAATTTGTATACCGATTTTATTAGATATTGCGAGACATATGTAGCCTCGAATATGCACGTTGTTTCAAAATGCATACATACAGCCAATTCATTTCTAATTCTCTGAATTTTGCTGAGGCAGGTTATTTCTACCTGATATCATACCATTTGTTTTTGGATCAGATTATGCCTGGATTGCCTCATCACCATCTTCATCTTCTCTTACATTGTATGTATGCACTGCGATACGTAACCGACCTCATACTTTGCCAATCGTATTTAAACACTTGCTCGTCAAGAGTCTGCTGGAGCGTCTGTGGTGCTTGTTTCATCACAAAATCCCATGATAAAGAGCTGGGTTTGAATCGTCTAGTAATTTTCAGTAGGCATATGCTATGAATACATTGACGTACCTTGCATAGCATACTGTTATGTACACCAGTCGTTTTGCCTGAGGTACAGACTGTTACCACATGCGCAAGCGTTGAATATTTCCCAAGCGCAGTGATGGAAATACATTTTATATTCCCGCGAGCGTATTTGCGCATGTGATAACATATTGTAACACCCCACCCCCTACCCCACTGGAAAGGCACTGGTGTAACGAATTTATTACCCATCAGACGTCGGTAAGAGCTTGAGAGAGAGGGAGAGAGAGATTTTATTTCAGGTTAATTATTACACCTTTTCAAAATACATGAACACATGTGACGTCATTTTCAGAATACATCAACATTTTATGACTCCATGATCTTCGTTACTGATTAGTGTTTGTCATAATTAATTTGCACATTAAAACTAAAACACGTTGTTCGCGCGGGGGTACAGTGTAGCAATGCCCTCGTGTGAGGGAAATACCAGCTCATAATTCTCTGATATTAACCAATCAAATAACAGCATTTGGACATGTGACATTATCCATTATAGCATAGTAACTAGCATTTCTGAGCAACATTGCTACAGAATACAAAAAAGTGCCTCCGATATTGGAAGCTCGCGACTGTCTGTATAAATTCAATGAATAAATTATTTGAGCTTTTTTGCCAGTTCCATGAAACCAATGAATCTTACGTTTATCGGTAGAAAATGTGTATATATTCCACGTGAATGTGCATCTTGGTGAGAAGAATATTTGATTGTATGAACTTCAGAAGTCTAGATGAGCTTGCTTCAATGATGATGTCTACCTTAGATTGATTTCTCCTTTTAAAGAAACATACTGATTAAAACAAAAAGTAAATGTTGCACTTTAGGTCTCCTCTTTAATATTAATGCTGCCATATGCCTAGTGAACATATCATTGTTCTGTGTATTGGTCAAGTATAAGGTGTGACATGTTTCTGAAGCCGCTCCCATTCCTGGCATCATCATTATCTGGCATCTACCAAATTGCAAACAAATTATTGGCTGGAAAGTCGACTGAAAAGGTTGGTTGAAATTAGAGTGGCCTTCCTATTTTCCAACAAACATTTTATTGGAACCAACTTATGATTTGGGGTGACACATGAACCAACTCGTGGGGATTTGTTGTCTAGTGTCTTACGACTTGCTTAACGCTTAAAATCACACCTGTTCGTTGTGCAGACATCAACACCAAGACAACACATTTCTTCATGATTGCTCTGAATAAAAACTGAGAACAACCTTGGTAAAATGAGCTATGAGCAGTAATTAAACTAGAATGACTTTCTTTTTCTTACAGACAACTGTGCCTTTAATAATCCGTTCTCATATAAAGCACATGACAAACTCGGAGCTACACGCGATCATGACTGGCGGGTTCGCCACAATTGCTGGAGCTGTGCTTGGTATTTATGTCAGTTTTTGTGTAAGTTTGAGCAGTCAGGCCTTTAGAGGAAACAAGATATGTGCTTTTCTTGCTCATATAATTATTATGTCACATATTCCCACAGTGCAACATTTAATATCCCTAATAGCTAAGAGCTGTTTATTTAGTAATCTGTAATTCATATCTTAATTTATAAGACCAACGCTATACCATATACAAATATTGATATCTCTCTATCTCTCTCTCTCTCTCTCTCTCTCTCTCTCTCTCTCTCTCTCTCTCTCTCTCACTCTCACTCTCCCTCCATCCCTCCTTCCCTCCCTCCCTCCATCCATCCATCCATCCAGCCAGCCAGCCAGCCAGCCAGCCGGCCAGCCAGCGAGCCAGCCAGCGAGCCATCTATCCATCCATCCATCCATCCATCTCGCCATCACTCCCTCCCTCCCTCCTTCCCTCCCCTCACTCCTCCCCTCCCTCCCCCCACCTCCCTCCCTCCCTCCCTCCCTCCCGCCCTCCCTCCCTCCCTCCCTCTCTCGCATCCGCACTGAAAATCGATCTCTCAGACTTCAATTCATATACTTTCCTCCAACATTATACAAAGTTCACTACTCTCTCATAAGATAAATGGGGAATAATCTGTTCTTTACAGCACTTCTATTAGATTATAGGCTTATAGTGCTTCAACGTGAAATGTTGTAATGAAAAACCCGTTGTTTCACGTAAAGAAATTGGCTTTTCATATATATATGCATATATTATCTGTATCACCGGGTTCGTGGACTGACCATGATTTCAATCATAGAGTCATTACTTGATTTAACAAAAAATTATAGAATCGTCAACCGCTTAACCCACGTTGAAGCACTATAAGCCTATAATCTAATAATTTATGGGTTAAGCGGTTGACGATTCTATAATTTTTTGTTAAATCAAGTAATGACTCTATGATTGAAATCATGGTCAGTCCACGAACCCGGTGATACAGATAATATATGCAGAACTCTCCAGAACTGGTCGATAATAGGGGCTGTACAGTAACGCCAGGATCTATGCACTGCACCGCACACAAATAAATCTTAATTAGCATGGTAGTTCTCCTTATTCGTTTATTTCTTCCGATTGGCTCATTGATTTAGTGCACAGACAACTATTCACATTCCGGAATTGCCATTTGGTTTTGGTTACTTCACTGGAGTGTGTCGAAGTGGTTTTAAACTTGGACGCAGCTGCGCAGACACTGTATGGACTCAACGCATGCTTGTGTCAGTAGTCATGTCCACGCACTGGGGTTTTCACAAAATGGCCATTGACATGTTTAGAGCTTTCATTAGATTTAATCGCTCAAAGATCCTAGATGTACTATGTCAGACACCGAACTGAGAGTACGAGTCAAGTTAGTGAAGTCTGCAGCGTTTGAGACATCAATCAGCTACCCACAGAGAGATGGTCTATCCACTGTGCTTTTCCCCTTTTACCTTGCTGCTGCATTGAAGTCTGTGCGAGAAAATTTTGCAAGACCACCAATGCCCCCCACCCCACCCACCCTCAGTTTCCACAGTAGGTATGCCGCTAGAGATAGAATATGCCGACGATGTGGACTGCATAAACGAGGAAAATAAACACCATGGCGAACTACTGCCAATAGCTGCACGCAAACTAAAAATTGAGGATTTCTTTATGAATGAATCCAAAACAGAGATCACACACGTATACCTACATGTCGACAAAGCATTAAACTAAAGAAAATGACGATCCAATTCGTGGCGGCGAACCATGGAGGAAAAGTAAAATCCGGCACTCACTGCTCTACAGTGCTGCTGATATTGCTGCACGCTGCATCATGGGAAATATAGCTTTCCAGCGCTTCTGGACGATATGGATTCGCAGATCAAAGATGCCCCTGACAAAAAGACTATGTTTATACAACGCAACCTGTATATCCTTGATGCTGTATAATTGTAGCTGCTTGGCAGCTCCAAAGGCAGCGCTAGACAACTTCATGCCTGCCACCGCAAACACCTCCGCACCATCACTGGATACCGATGACCAGACAACATAGTTTCCAACGATACACTATACAAGATGTATAATCCATTGCCGCTATCTGTAAAACTTACTCAACAAAGATGATTCATGTTTGGCGATGTGCTAAGGATACCAGAAGACACACCAGCACAGGGAGCCTTAGAATTCGCCCTCCTGGGAGCCAGCAAATATAAAGTCAGGAGAGGACGTTATTGCATAAATATGCTAAGCGTGCAGCAAGGTGACCTCAAGAAATCAGAACTTGCTACACTCAAATCAAGAATGGACCCGAGGAAGGACTGATTGGAGCTGTAGGATGTTTCTACCACTACAGCCGCAGAATACAGTAATCACATACTTGACTAACATCAAAATTAACTTTTAAAATGTATGATCTTATAGGTTTAAGCGATGAATCCAGTTTTATGTAGGTCTAAAGGATGGTAAATTCCCATGCACCGTGCATGTCTTCACTTCAACACACAGTTATTATTTTCCCTCTTTACACACACCGTCCCACACTGTCCACCAATACCTCTTCTCTACTAAGCGCATACACACACGCTTGTGCACGCGCAACCATTGGGCACACACATTCACACACACACAACGCACGCGCGCGCGCGCACACAAACACACGCACGCACGCACGCACGCACGCACGCACGCACGCACGCACGCACGCACACACGCACGTACGCACGCACGCACGCACGCACGCACGCACGCACACAACGCATGTGTACATAACCTGTCTATGAATAAACAGGTGTTCTAATCATTTTCCTCAGGTACCCGCAAACCATCTCATTGCAGCGTCGGTAATGTCAGCACCTGCTGCCTTAGCCACTGCAAAACTATTTTATCCAGAGACTGAAAAGGTTAACGACAATGCTGATCTGGTGTATAAAATGGAGTTAGGGTGAGCAGGAACAGGAATTAGTTAGTCATGACGGAGAAGAACGTTGATCAAACATGCATCAACTGCTTACTTTGTTCTTCCGTATGGTAGGATAAGTTGATTGGGAGGATAATTTAATTGTGGCTGTCATTTATGTGTTGCTGGAGGCAAATTAGAAGGCATGAATCTTTAATTACATTAAATTATATTTATTTATACGTAAGGAAATCATCATGTGATAAGTTTTATTTTGTTTTATTACACTGAGGTTCAAATTTAGGCCCTCTAAATGTATACAACTTTAACAATTGTATTTTCAAACATTTATGTGTGAATGTGGACCTTAAGCTACTTGTGCTATGGCCAGAAAATGGAGGGGAGGCGGTTGACCGGCGGACTATGGTTAATTATCGACGACTTTTAGGCAGTCGACAGAACCACCTTTTTGAACAAGATAGTAAAAATGAAATATTAGACTGGTAAATAGCAGTCATATTATGCCAGTAGAATGTGATGATTCATTTGAGACATCATTGAAGCACAAGACATCATTTTCTATCGTAATGGCCCAGTTTATCCATCATTCATATGACGTTATTATCAACTACGGGACGTGTAAGATGATATCATAATCAATTACGTCATGAATGATGTAGATAAGTTCGTCACGAACGCCTACTTGACGGTGGACTAAGCGTTGTTGTATGAATTGTATGTCTTTACTATTTAGTAATCATATTTGAAACTAATTTGACTGTGCGCTGTTGATGCCATAGGTAGCAACAACACACAGTCACGTTAATTTCTGAATATTCAACTACATAGGGTTCTGAAGATTGAAATTCAGATAGTGCAGGAATCGCTCGATACCAACACAGGCAAAGCGTGGGTGGAGCTTAACTAGAGATGGGCGGGGCATAGCTAAAACTACATTCCTCTATTAACTTGTATTGGAGAGGCATTTTTATACGAGACTCTTAATGTGTGATCCATAAAGTGTACGATATAGGCAGGTTGGTGGTTTACAGCAATGTTCATGTCAAGAACAGATTCGCCTATAGTTCAGTTCAGTTACGTAGATCCTTCCTTTGTATAGGAGCACCTCCTTCAGGAGTAATATAGGAGCCAGCACGTACACGAATCAGGTCAATCTCATTAAGTTTAGCTATTCTTGTGTGGTTCAGGACATATTAGTATTGTCTGACCAGGGCTTATAATCTGGCCATGCAGAGACAAGGCTCCTTTCTCAGGTATGTAGATGGGTTCACGAGGAATGTGGTTAGAGTTTCACTGCGTGGCCAGACGTGGATGGAATTTATGGTATACATGTCACAGAGACATGAGCGGATTAATGGCATGTATTTCCTTCGGACATCCTTTAGAGCATGGCAAGCAGTTAGGACGTATGAGCTGTTTTCTGGTCCCTCATGGCAGAGAAGACAGGTAGGATCAACCTCGTGCTTATTGAACTTTGCCCTGTGTGATTGCAGGATGTAAAAGCCGGTTAGGATTCGTACCAGGATGGAGAGTCTACAGATATCACGCGGGCATATGGTTAATGTACCAATTGCTGGATGTGGTATATGGCAGCTAGCGGGATAAGAGTGGAGAAACTGCAGTGACGAGTATAGTTGTATTTGCTGATTTAGTTGCATGGACCATATTCTGTTAACATTACTTTTAGCTGTGCGCTTCCATGGCTCTCTGTCAGGTGGATTTTCAATAAAGTCGTGTATGGAGGGTAGTACATATTTTTCTTATCTCGGCAAACCAGCTGTTTTGGAAGAATCCTTTAACAATTGTCTGTCACATACCACTAGGGAAAAGTATACTTCCCGAATCTGCAATGATATTCCTGAAGAGAGTGAGCTTCTGCAGGTCAAGCGAGCCTCGATAGGCAGTGTCCCGAGAAGAAGATATGGCGACGGGTATGCAACACGTTCTGGATAGCCAAGACTTGTATGAGAGTTCTGTAAAAAGAATCGCTCCAATAGGGTCAGTTCTGCCTTAATTAGAATTAGAATGTCCATGCTATGTCGAAGGATCGGAAGTACATAAATCGCAAGTAGATGTAGAGAGGCGAGTGGCGTTATGCCATTGATGCCATGTAGACCGGCTCCCATGAGTGAGTAAGCAGCTCTTCTGCCTTTCTGAATGTTCCCTTCTACTGTTGCCTTTGCGCTATTGAGATGGTCTGTTCTGTGTATGCCTAGATGCAGAGCTTGTCCCGGAGCTGATGATTCTTCGCCATTCAATGACATTATTGGTTTCTGGGTTTTGCAGTCTGACAGGAAGGCACATTTGGAAGACTGTAGCTCATAAAACCCGTATGTATCATAATGGTATGCAATATCCAGTAGCATATATATTGTGAATTGTGTTTTATTGACAGGAACGAACGTAATATTTTAGAGGCTGCATCAAATGGTGCATCAGCTTCAATCAAATTGATAGCAAACATTATAGTGAATATAATTGCTTTCATCTCTCTGTTGGATTTCCTCAATGCTACACTCACATGGTTTGGTCATCGTGCAGGGGTAGATAACCCACCGCTTACTTTTGAGGTATGTAGCAGAATAATACTCTACAAAATTTACTTTTGACGTCTGTAACATAATCTAGTCTTTGATTGATCACATCCTGTATGCAAATGTGGGTGAACTAAACCAGAGTTCTAGCAGAGGATATTGAAATTTCGAAGAAATGTTTTTTCGAAATCACTGACCTGATTGAGGTGAACTCAGTAAAGATTCTCTAGGCACATTACATGGTCCAGGTTTGAGCATCAGTGATAATCTCATTTTCACAACAAAATATTTAATTAATGGATAGTGTCCATTCGTGCGATGTACGGTAAATGGCAAAATGCCATTTGCTACATAGAGGTAAAGATTGGAAATATAGTCCCACAGCTGACTAATCAAAAATAATACATTTAATATTCGATGGGCTAATATTATTTTTATTATTATTATTATTATTATTATTATTATTAGTATTATTATTATTATTATTATTATTATTATTATTATTATTATTATTATTATTATTATTATTATTATTCGTGTGTTTGTTTTTCAGTTGATATGTTCATATGTATTCTGGCCATTAGCTTTCATAATGGGCGTTGACCCAGCTGACTGTTTCGATGTTGCAAAGCTAATTGGAATTAAAACATTCCTGAATGAATTCATTGCCTATAGGGAATTGTCAGTCTACATTCAAAATCGTAAAATACTGGAAGACGTTACTGCAAATATCTCTAACACAACCTTGGGAGATGGAGCTTTGCTTATGTTAGTAAGTAATCAAAGTTATGCGATGAAATTGATCTTTTCTTTTTATTAATTGTTAATTATATATGTCATATATGATAGGCAGCTATATTTTGCTGGCAATATAGATCTAAAGATCGATAAATAACATTTATCCTACTGACTATAAAGTCAAGCCAATTTCCTTACATCAAATAACTGGTTTGACACAATTCAGTATGCTTCCAATCAGATTTATCTCTTTATTAGATATTCTGAATAATTATAAATAGTGTGATTTTAAATTAATAATATGTAACAAAATTATCATACGTTATAACACACATCCACTCTTTTTTCAGCGGGCACTTTAAGGAAGCCTCGTATATTAAGGTTCTGTGATACGATATGGCATACATGAAGTATGCATGATGTGTATAGAGGATCTGGAACGAGGTTTCATTTCATATCACTATTATCCACCGAGTAAAAGGTTATCACATTGCACGAGCTTTAGGGTCCAAATTTGAGATTCTATTTATCACATAAATTGATATTTCGACAAATTTTCCAATAAAGTCAATCCCTGAAAGCTGTATGAATGCACCATTTTACTTATTGTTACTTGTTGTTGATTTCCAGTTCCGGCTCAATCAGATCCTCTTCACTGGACTCAAGGTCTTCATTTACAGGACTTGCTTTTTGACTTCCGGTTATATACATTTTTGCTTTATAATCACCACATAAAATATCTTGGCTTACCCAATATTTATCTAGCCTGCTTTTGAATGTGTTCATGGTTTTAGCTGAAATAACATGGTTAGGAAGGTTGTTCCAGATTGGTGTAGCACATACCGTGAATGAATTTTTGTGGAGCAATGTCCTGGTCTTTTTAGATATCTTGTTTGAATTGCCATGGTTGCTAGATGTTAATGCCATGTCATTCCATATTTTTTATAAAATCACATGAGCTTGGATCATACGTCCCACTAATCATCTTGTACATTTCTATCATGTCTCCTCAATCATGCCGGTAGCTCAGTGTTGGGAAATTAAGTTTTTTTGGACCTTTCTGGATAGCTTACGTCCTTCATTCCAGGAATTTGCCTGGTTGCTCGCCCTTGCACAGATTCTAGTTCTTCGATGTGTTTGATTTTATATGGGGCCCAGATGTAACCAGATTGAAAGGCTCTGCGGATCTTTGTCAACATGGATGTTGCCGTTTTTGCCTTCCCACTGATATGCTTACCGAAGGCGAGCTCTTCATCAAGTATTACACCTGTGTCCTTCTCCTCTTTAACTCTTTCTAGAGATTTACCATGTAGCTGATATTTGTAGCCACTGTCCAAGTTAGTACTGGTTCTACAATTCCATATTCTTTCAGTTTTCCGATTAGCCTTCTATGTGATACCATATCAAATGCCTTTAAAAAGTCCATCAATATACAGTCTATGTATGCCCCTTCATCGATTACCTCTGTCCATATATTTAACACTTTTAGGAGTGGCATTGCCGTGGATATGGAACCCATATTGCTTGTCCATAAATATATCTTGCTCCTTCATATGCTTGATAGCATGTTCCCGCACAATTGTCTCCAACGCTTTACAAATAATTGAGGTGAGGCACATTGGTTGATAGTTGCCCGCTAAGAAGTTTCTCTTCTTGACAATCTCACTGATTTGGGCCTTCTTCCGGCTGCTCGGCATTTCTCCCATATCTATTGAATAGTTGAAGATCTGTGTTAATGGCTTAGTTATGGATGCTGCCACTTCTCCTATAAATTTTGGGTGAGGTTTTCCCATTCCTGGAGATTTGTTTGGTTTATGGCTTTTGAGCAGATTACATACCTTACCTTGACTTACTGAAATTTTGCCAGTACATGTAGCCTCTGCCTTGTGTTTGCTGTCTAATATTGGTGCCTCCTCATCGGGCTCAATTGTGAAGACACTACTAAAAAATACTGATAGAATGGCAGCTTCCTCCCTGCTATCATATGTTTTCATAGACTTTGGATCTGTAGGGTCTGTACATAGATTTCTTATTCCTGCTCTGGTTTTGCTCTTGGAGTTAATGCATTGTCAGATCAGTTTAAGATTTGTTTTAGATTTGAGTAAGATTTCTTTTTCAAATTCCTTGTTTTCTCTCTTTGTCAGCTTGCTAACTTTGTTTCTAATTCTGTTGTATTCATTCATTATGTTTGTGTCCTTAGTTCGAGTAAAGCGCCGCGATAACGCATTTTTCATCTTTATCTTTCTAGTATTTCTTTGTCCAATGGGAATGGTTTATTTTTCTTTAGCCCTAATTTTGAATGTTTCACTGGCACATACTTGTCTTCAATATCCAGCACTATCTTGAGAAATCGTTCCCAATTTGTATTCCATCCATGTCATCTGCAGTTTATACAGTTTAGTTGCTGATTTTATTCCATCATAGTTTCCTTTGGCATAACATTTCCTGTGTTGCCATGCCTTCTGTACAATTGAATAGCATTCATATTCAAACACAATACATACGGCTATGGCCACTTGTACCTAGTGGACTTTGTAGTTCCATTTCGTTAATCATATTTTCTTCATTTGTTATGATGAGAATGTTATGGGTATTCATCCCGCTCGATCTTATTGGCTTATGCGCGTGTTGGAAGAAAGTTGTCTCGTAAATATTGTATAAACTTATATTCATTAGTATTTGTGTTCTCTCCTTTCATGTGTGAGAACCCAAAACTGTTGGCTTTATTGATAGCTTCGCATAATTTGATATTATTGTCATTTGTCATTTGTACCACTCTCTGACCTATAGAGTAAACCGATGAGTAAGTCATCATTCTTATATGTAATTTCACTTTAACGAATATGTGCTCCTGAATGGTTGTATTAATTTTTACTACTGTTGCTGATAGAACTTTGTTCATATACAAAAGCAATCTTCTTTCCACATCATTATCTAAGTTCTTGGAAAATTTGTCATAGCTGCAAATATCATCAATACTGAATTCTGCAGGATTTAACTTATATGAAGAGGTCTTTGGTTTTACTTATGTTATCCCTATAATATACTTCTGTCCTCACCTCAAATTCATTGATTTTATTTCTAAACTGATCTGCATTCGTATAACAGCACTTCAAATTATTACAAAATGAAAACAAATTTACACTATTTACATTAGAATTTTTGTTTGTCTTCTTTACTTTTTCTTTGCTACTTTTATGATGGTATGCCTCCTACAAGGTGCATGCAGTACCCCGAGTCATTTTTTCCAATTCCTTGACTTCGGCATACAACTTATGATCCTCTGTACTCTCCCTCCCTCCCTCCCAGCCCCTCTACCTGTCCCTCTCCCTCTCCCACTCTCCCTCTCCCACTCTCTCTCTCCTTCTCTCTCTCTCTCTCTCTCTCTCTCTCTCTCTCTCTCTCTCTCTCTCTCTTTGTGATGTCGTTCCCTATGCTTCTCTATCCTAGGTCTTTTCCAGTTTTCAGCTAATTTACTTATGTTTCTGAACAGCATTTTCTATGCCGATTGTGATCTGAGTGGCACTAGGATAGGGCGGTCGCGTTTGTCTTCACATAATTTTCACTAACTTTATCCGTTTCCATTGTTTCGGACACTATTGCTTTGCCATGCACTATACGTTCTTGGGCATCCTTTGATGCTTTCCCTGGCACACCAAGAATAGCCTATTATTCTCTCTGACTTTCTGCTCATCTATTTCAGTTATGAATGCTATATGAAATTTCTATTGTGATATATGTTGACCCTTCTAGGTGCATTTATTACGTATTTAGACTAGGTTGTCATATCTATGATTGAGTCATCATCAAACGTATGACTATTTACATATGCTATCAGAAACTTGAATGATACGCTCTAGATATAAACCTAAGACAGGAGGATTGGCATTGCTTTGATTGTGACATCATCCAACGTATGATGTATTCAGTTATGATATCAGAAACTCGAGTGATACGCTCTAGCTCTGAACCTAAGACAGGAAGATTATCATAGCTGTGATTGTGACATCATCCAACGTATGATGTATTGATTTATGATATCAGAAACTCGAGTGATACGCTCTAGATCTGAACCTAAGACGGAAAGATTTTCATACCTGTGATTGTGACATCATCCAATGTATGATGTATTCATTTATGATATCATAAACTTGAGTGATACGCTGTGGATCTCAGACTAAGGTCGGATGATTTGCTAGCTATGGTCGCACTGTAATAGTTACTGTTCTATGGGTATACATGTAGCACGTAGAATGTCAAAATACACCAAGAAATTAAATTGGCCTAATTTTGACCAATGAATTGATTGCAACGGCTCAGGAAATGATAGATGAAATTGTGACGTCAAATTATCTATCAAAAGTTACTTTGCTTGAGAAAGATTTTAACCATTATTTGTATACGGGGAAATAAGTGAAGTGTCAGATTTGGCCAAAATCCATAAAAGTACAAATGCAATAATTCAGACAAGAGCCTGAAATTCAATACTAATTTCACCAGACAGGCCTATGGGATGTGATCGCACGCTATTGTTAGGGCTAGCCCAGGTTTCTAGTGAACAAATGTTACAGTTCAATGAGTATATAGGTCAAAGGGGAAAAGTAAGATGAATGGCTATTAACAATATAATAAGATGTAATTGTAGCTATATAATTATAAATAAAGAGAATCATTCGCGCAACAACAAATCAACATAAGGACGGTGAAATCTACATATATGATGATGGGCAATGATAGTCATAAAATAAATGTATGAAACAGTTGAGGAGTATGACCGAATACTAATAATAATGAAATGGTGGTATAATTTGAAAATATGACTGGACGACTGGATCAGTTACCGTGTAGCCTCCGGGGGTACGCGCTGGTCCATGACTCCCTCATATTCCGCCGCACCACAGGTACACGGTATGTCGGGGTGAGGGTGCTGGTTAGGTAGTTTTGGGGTGATGGAGTGGGACTCGCGTCTCTCCAGTTCGTACATACACCGACTTCTGGAGTCGGTGGAACGTTCACGTTCCAGTGGGGCCATGCGACAATCATCATGAAGGTTTAACCACACTGTCTGATCCTGGCTGTTGGTGTCACCGGTATGACGCTCCAGGAAAAAATTAGAAAAGAGACATAAAATATTAGATCGAAACAATGGTACTCGTTTGCTTCTAATGGAGGTGAAAAGTATGTAAGAGTGGATTGGGGTTATTGTTTAACCTGATTATCGCCAGAGGTACCTCACAGATCTCTGATCTGTATATTCCATAAGGTATCCCCACAAAGGAGAGCCCTAACAGGGTCACTTTAGTAACTTACTATAAGTTATATAATCGCAGACCGGCCACGCTTTTGGCTGTGAGAGTAAAGTGCCTTATGCAGGCCTCCATCACACGAAAGTGCCTACAATGCCAAAGCGGAGGAGGAAAGATGGGAAAAGGGGCCACTCTCCTATTTAAACAATGCTAAAAATGAAAAAGTGAGTCAACCTAGTGTAGTTAAAAGTATTGGGATGAGGGCGGATGATTTCCATAGAATTCACCACCATCACGTTATGTGTGTTAAAGATATTATTTTGTTGTTGCCGCTTCTATTTACATGGGCCTTCTAGCTAGAACCACTAACAGTTAGCTTTTAGGACTTCAAATATCAAGTTTTGGCCGCAAATGGCTCTGTGTTTTTCCTATCTTTAACATATAGGTCTGCCTGGTGAGAATGCTCAGTGTCCGATATGGTCCCCCGCACGGAGCGTCACGCTTAGACCGACAGCGTTCAAGCATGTCACCTGCTGGTAGCTTCAGAATCAAATGACGATCCTGTCACATACAGCATCATGACCACAAATAAGAACACGGAGACAAGTCACATTACATAGGCATTTGGAAAGCGTGTATCTATTTATGGTGGGGAGAGAGACAGATATCCAACTATGGCGACCTTCCTGGGAAGGCGTGGATGGCTCCAAGGCCACACCCAGTCACTGTAGAGTTAGATGGCGATATGTGTCTCTATCCCTCACCTAGCGTTTCGAGTGCGGATCATGTGAGAGATCCACACCCTGGAACTTAACATTTACTTGTCTTTAGGATTGACTCAGATATCCCAAAGAATGCACTGTAAGATATGATATAAATATTTTGCAGTGATTCCTGCTTTCGCAAGGAAACTAGCTATTAGGTATCCGGAGATGGGGGGGGGGGGGGTGAGGTGGTAGGGGGTCTGCGATCATCTACACTTTGATTCTAACTGCTCAGAAACCCAATAGTTTCTAAAGTCAGTTCTAACCAACGTGGCGGAGGGAGTCCAAACAATTAATAGGCCCTGAGGCCGGACCTGAGGCCGGAGGAGCGTAGGAAGAGACAACTACTCATAGTCTATCAATTTAGGAGGCCCTAAGGTAACTGGCCAATTTATACAAACTTGCCTGTGTGCGGTGTATAACTTATCCGTTGCTCCCGGAAAAGATGCTTACACAAATGTCTCCTAAAGAGTAGTCGTCCCTAACTACTATTAAAGCTATTCTACCGAGCTAAAATAGTCAGGTTTAGTTGGCCACATGTCAGGTTCGCGTATTGAGAACATGAACAGCGACATCAGTGAAAAATTGACCAAGGTGGTGTGTGTGTGTGTGTTGTTTCTGCATAATGTAACCTAAGCGAAGTGTGGTTCAAGTTGTTTTATACAAAATAAGCAAAACAATATAACTTGGATGGCTACTGCCATATTACCAACTAATACAGTACAGTAAAAACATAAGGTCACACGACTTTGCGGTGCCTATTAGTCATCGGCACATAAATGGAAATAAATATATACAATTAAATATATAAACTATCAAACTAAGGTCTCACACGACCTTGCGCTACCTGCATATATCAGTACCTAGTATAAATATTACCATAAAAATGGTTACAGAGTACCTATTAGTCATCAGTATAAAATAGTCCTAAAATCAATGTATTTGAAGTGTCACATATCTGAGGCGCGAGATGGCATGATTCTGAGTTGCTGCTAAGGAATATCCGCAGACGAACTTTCTGATGCGGCTCATACCCATGAAAGGTGAAGATGAACTTTGCGGTTCCTAGGAGACAGTCATGTACGAACACATATGAAGAATTATGCGGAAGTGTAAATTTCCGTACTTGCGCGGATTTGAAGATGCCCTGTAATATTGTCAAGGGCTACATGAAAAGTTTTGTTGATGCAATAGCATCTTTTGTGGATCAGATGCACCGCATAGATCTTGCGGTGCATCAAGCAATGTCCCAATTTGAACCGCGGGCAAAATGTTAATGAAATGCATGATACATGTGCGGAGTTTGACTCACCACTTTTTCAGCGGGGCTCAGCAGATCCGGCAAGATATCCGTAAACACCACTGTCCTACATACTTATTTTGCCGTGTTACATGCTGTCCAAAAGGTCCATCCACACTGAAGGCCCCTCTAGAGTGTTGGTAATGGGAATCTTCTTTAATTTATTTATTGCCCCTGGTTGATATCATCAGGGAGCTTCCAAAGACTTAGTGTTGCGGATGCTTTTGGTGTGCTCCAGAGACGAGGCTAAAAAATCCGAGATGCATTGTTGCGGGCTATATACCATCAGTGCTAACAGTAAGCGGTTGCCCCATAACTCGGTCTTCTCTGGCAGCCACACCATCATGGGTCTCTCTTCCCCTTCTGATGATTTTCGATTGACGACCGGGCTTGATGAGCGATTTGCAAGGACTGCCATAAAGCATATTCAATTTCGGTGCGAGGCCCTGGAGATTTACGTCTTCGTGCAATGAACATGCTCAATATGGAATGTGGAAGACCATTGGTCAAAACTAACTGTATAGATGGTGTTCATTGGACCAATTGTAAATAAAAGCAATTGGCGTAGTCTATCATAGAAAAAATTACCTGTAAGTTCACCTCATTGGATGCCAGGAGACACATGATTTAACCAGGGGGGGGCTTCGTAATTGAACGAGTTCCCAGGAAAAGACATGTACCCTGTCAATCATCCTTACGTTATGCATAAACCATTGTCAATCTGGATTGCGCTAATTACCCTTAAGCTCACCTCATTCGGTGCCAGGAGACACGTGGTTTAACGAGGCAGTGGGGTTTTTTGTTGAGCGAGTTCGCAGGAAAATACATGTACCCTGTCAATCATCCTTATGTTATGCATAAACCTTGTCAATCAGGATTACGCTAATTATCCTTAAGCTCACTTCATTGAATGACAGGAGTCAGAAAACAAGATCAGTCCAGACATGCAACCGGTCTATAATCACTACGCAATGCATTAACCATTGCACCTTTGGCATGGCTCCAAGAGAGTGTCGCTTAATTACACTCATTAACTCTTGTCAATCAGCATTACGCTAATTACCCTTAAGCTCACGTAATTGCATGCAAGGAGGCACGTGATTTAATGAGAGGGGGGGCGGGGCTTCGTGATTGAACGAATTCACAGGAAAAGACGAGGCCAGACATGTAACCTGTCAACCATCCTTAATTACCCTCATTAACCCTTGTCAATTAGTATACTAATTACCCTTAAGTTCACCTCATTGGATGACATCAAGGCGGTGAGATCAAAGGAAAAAAGGTGTCAAAATAACAATGGAGAGAACAAAGGAAAGAACAAAAGAAAAAGTGTGAAAATCGGACCCCAGCTCGCGTCTCCTCTACTCACACTATTTCTCGCGTTCGTTAGTGATTGGGAAGATAGATGATAGATGGATTGAATAATATAAACAATATGAAAACAGACTTGTTACTAGTCACTATATATGATGAATTGATGAATCATAGTACTACATTTAATACCGAATCACAGAGTGGATAATTTCTGTAGATGATCTTCATATAACACAAGAGCAGCATAATGGGCTTTTCCAGTTTTAGCCGTATTGGGATTGCTCGATCCCCGAACTTACTGACTATCAATTTCCTGAAACCTATACAACTAAGTTGTTGAATATATTGTAAATATATTGACTGGGCGCTGTTGCTGCCTATATTAAATAGTAAAGACATGCAATTCGTACAACAACGTATAGTCCGCCTGCAACTATGCTTCCGTGACGTACTTATCTCCGTCATTCATGACATCATTGATTGTGAGGTCATTCTATGTCACGTAGTTGTTTATGACGTCATATGATGTCTGGATACAGTGGAATGGGCCATTGCATAATAAGAGGATTGGTACGAAGGTTGCTTGAATCACTACACAGATGTCAGTATGTTGTTAGTGATTTATTACCTTAGATTATGCCTTAAGACCAAGGTCTCTCCAGTTTGGTCTTGAAGATGTTCAGTGAAGGCGCCTGAACCGTATCCAGTCATTGGCCACACTATTGCTGAAGGCATGGAGTATTGGTGCAGCGGTGTGTGACTAGCTTTACGCTAAGGCCATGAGTTACATGCGTAGAACCTAACATAAGTCCTGGTAGATTAGTATTGTATTCATCGTGAAGATATTTGTATGTGCCAATTATATAACCGCCTTTCCTACAATATGCCATGATTCACTTTTCAACCAATAAGAAAACCTAGACTGTCTAGCTCCGTGTATATATATTTATATATATATATATATATATATATATATATATATATATATATATATATATATATATATATATATATATATATATATATATATATATATATATATATATATATATATATATATATATATATATATATATATATATATATATATATATATATATATATATATATATATATATATATATATATAAAAGGTTGCTTTTAGACCATACATACATTGTGTGTGTGTGTGTGTGTGTGTGTGTGTGTGTGTGTGTGTGTGTGTGTGTGTGTGTGTGTGTGTGTGTGTGTGTGTGTGTGTGTGTGTGTGTGTGTGTGTGTGTGTGTGTGTGTGTGTGTGTGTGTGTGTGTGTGTGTGTGTGTGTGTGTGTGTGTGTGTGTGTGTGTGTGTGTGTGTGTGTGTGTGTGTGTGTGTGTGTGTGTGTGTGTGTGTGTGTGTGTGTGTGTGTGTGTGTGTGTGTGTGTGTGTGTGTGTGTGTGTGTGTGTGTGTGTGTGTGTGTGTGTGTGTGTGTGTGTGTGTGTGTGTGTGTGTGTGTGTGTGTGTGTGTGTGTGTGTGTGTGTGTGTGTGTGTGTGTGTGTGTGTGTGTGTGTGTGTGTGTGTGTGTGTGTGTGTGTGTGTGTGTGTGTGTGTGTGTGTGTGTGTGTGTGTGTGTGTGTGTGTGTGTGTGTGTGTGTGTGTGTGTGTGTGTGTGTGTGTGTGTGTGTGTGTGTGTGTGTGTGTGTGTGTGTGTGTGTGTGTGTGTGTGTGTGTGTGTGTGTGTGTGTGTGTGTGTGTGTGTGTGTGTGTGTGTGTGTGTGTGTGTGTGTGTGTGTGTGTGTGTGTGTGTGTGTGTGTGTGTGTGTGTGTGTGTGTGTGTGTGTGTGTGTGTGTGTGTGTGTGTGTGTGTGTGTGTGTGTGTGTGTGTGTGTGTGTGTGTGTGTGTGTGTGTGTGTGTGTGTGTGTGTGTGTGTGTGTGTGTGTGTGTGTGTGTGTGTGTGTGTGTGTGTGTGTGTGTGTGTGTGTGTGTGTGTGTGTGTGTGTGTGTGTGTGTGTGTGTGTGTGTGTGTGTGTGTGTGTGTGTGTGTGTGTGTGTGTGTGTGTGTGTGTGTGTGTGTGTGTGTGTGTGTGTGTGTGTGTGTGTGTGTGTGTGTGTGTGTGTGTGTGTGTGTGTGTGTGTGTGTGTGTGTGTGTGTGTGTGTGTGTGTGTGTGTGTGTGTGTGTGTGTGTGTGTGTGTGTGTGTGTGTGTGTGTGTGTGTGTGTGTGTGTGTGTGTGTGTGTGTGTGTGCAAGGTAGGTGTGGTCTAAAAGTAACCTTACAGGCATGGTTGTATATTTTGAAACTACGTTGACTAGATGCTGTTGCTTCCTCAACAATCCAACCAATGATGTCATATTGGAGAATATTACGATGTATTAAAATCCAGTATTCTAATCCGAATTTTGTTAATGATAGAGGTTGTGGAAATTAGTTAAAAATTGTAATTCATAGAATATGATAAATGCTTGTATATTTAATTCTTATTAAAATCTAATTCTCATTCATGTTCGTTAACAATCGCTTAATGACCAGGTAGATCCGGAAGCATCTCATCATTTAACAAGCCTATTGTGCTACGCATTAATACCTATTTGAAAGTTTGTTTTCATTTTCTCTTAGCCGCGTTCAACTGCCATTGCTACATATGCATTGTGTGGGTTCTCTAATCTTACCGCCTTGGGCGCAATGATGGGAGTGCTTGGAGCCATGGCACCAACAAGAAAGTCAGACATTTCATCCACAATAGTCCGTGCAGTGATTGCTGGGAATGTAGCTTGTTTCATGACTGCTTGCATCGCGGGTAAGTTAATTGTAAACTTTATATTAATTATATAGTAACATTTATTCTTTTAGTATTGCAGTCAAATCTACTCAACCGAAGGTCTATCGTTGAGTTCATGGTCTAACAGGAGAAACCTGAGATTGCGGGTAACCCCTTCCATTTTTGTCACGTAAACTGTTTTCTTCGGATGGTTATGTTCTTTTGGATTTTCTGGATGTTTTTTGGGATTATGTCCAAAGTTGTGGAATCCTAGTGTATGGTTCCTTTCCTATGTTAGATTTTGAGCCAAATTGGACCAGTAGTTTCGGAGAGAGGCACAGATCTAGAATTTGATCTGAATTGGAACTGAGTTCTTGTATACAAATGACGACCAAAGTAGGGAAATTTCCCTGCATGGAAGTTCCTTCATTGTTTTAAACTTTGATCCAAATCGGATCAATAGCTTTTGAGATACAACTCCAGACAGATGGACGGACAGGCAGATGGTCAGATAGACGGATGGATGGCTGGACGCACACACATACAGACAGACAGGCAGGCGGACAGGCAGGCAGACATACAGTAGACGGACGCACAGACAGACAGACAGACCAGACAGACAGACAGACAGACAGACAGACAGACAGACATACAGACAGACAGACAGACAGACAGACAGACAGACAGACAGACAGACAGACAGACAGACAGACAGACAGACAGACAGACAGACAGACAGACAGACAGACAGACAGACAGACAGACAGACAGACAGACAGACAGACAGACAGACAGACAGACAGACAGACAGACAGACAGACAGACAGACAGACAGACAGACAGACAGACAGACAGACAGACAGACAGACAGACAGACAGACAGACAGACAGACAGACAGACAGACAGACAGACAGACAGACAGACAGACAGACAGACAGGCAGGCAGACAGGCAGGCAGACATACAGTAGACGGACGCACAGACAGACAGACAGACAGACAGACAGACAGACATACAGACAGACAGACAGACAGACAGACAGACAGACAGACAGACAGACAGACAGACAGACAGACAGACAGACAGACAGACAGACAGACAGACAGACAGACAGACAGACAGACAGACAGACAGACAGACAGACAGACAGACAGACAGACAGACAGACAGACAGGCAGGCAGGCAGGCATTAATATGGTTAACATGCTGGCACAGAATTTTCAATGAAAATATTTTAAATTTATTTTATTGCCTGAGATTTGTTATTTTTGTTTTATAGAGGCGATATGGCCTTTAAAATGTTGGAAACATTAAGATGACAATGATTGTCCGCTTAATTCCGATTTTACCAATATATCACGTAGATTCGGATTTTTCCTAAATGCTATTACTAGACTCAAGTTGAGAAGTTGTCTTAAATCATTCTATAATTTATGGAATTCATCTTTCAAAATTTCGGAAATTTCAACAAAGCAGAAGAGGAGGTGTGATAGGGGCGCCTTTGAAAAGTCGTTGCTGTGTCAGAGCAACCAACTAATTTGCACCATTATCACATTTTTTCCTTTGATCTCACGGCCTTTTGTAAAAGGTGTGAAAAAGGTGCCCCTATCTCTGTGCTTAGAGCTAGATGCTTAGAAACTGTGCTTAGAGCGAGATGTTCCAACAGAGTAGAGCAGATCAATTACATATACGAATTAGAACCGCAATTAAAGGTCACTATCACCACTAAATATCCGTACGTCAGGCTAAATTGGTACTTTATTTCGCCGGGTCAAACCGAGTTGAAACCATCGTTCAGGAGTGTAACATTCCTTAGCGATTCGTGGAGAATTCTGAAGGAGAACTTGCACGAAATTTTCGGAGCCACAGCGAACTCTTTGCTAGTGTAAGCGTTTAATACCCCAAAAAAAACCAAATCGAAGATTGCTATTACATTTCTAAGCAGGCTTAGCGAGGCTGCACAATATTGATAAAGAATCTACACCCAATTGTCGATATATAGATAAAAACTCACAATGGTTGACGCGATGCTCTCCGAAGATTACGGAGATCAGTTATTAAGTATTAGATTAATGACTGATTCATGTCACTCGGATAATAGTTAGAGTCAAATAGGTATATGCAGTAACGTGCCTTCACTCTCCATCTCCAGAGTCAGCTTAAAGTTAATGGTTGACGAAGATGTTTGTTTTGAAATAGTCTGAACTCTGAGCAGTGATGTAAACATTAACTCAAACTTAATATCGGACGGATTATACATTACTACTACTACAGCTGAAGAACTTAATCTAACTACAGTTTTAGAGGGTGACACCGCAAAGACTAAGAATTACATATTCTCGAGCATCTGCATTACTCGATTACTAGGATTAATGTCTAAGCAACTGTGTAATGTTGTCGATGTAAACGATGCTGATGCTGAAATAGACAGAGCCATTCAGACCCTTATCGAGCACGTATCCCTAGAAACTGTCGGAGAGTTAGATTATGCTATTCACCAGGGGTCTATGCATGTAGAGGAAGAAATACCATCGGGATTCGAACCCTTACCTGATACGTTGGATTCTAATGATTTACAAGATTACAAAGAAGACAAGTATCTTACATCGCCCGACTCGCCCGACGCTGTAGAAACATATGCTCAACTGACTGCTATGCAGGCCAACCCCAATATGGGTTATCGAGCTATAAATGAATGTGAATATCTGGGTTTTAACAGAACAGATTCCGACCTTCGATAGTGAGGAAGAAACGAGTTCGTTTCGCAAAATCCGAGAGGGCCATTGGATTAGAACACTCCAAACAAAAGCACCATTTGGAATAAATGTAGATTCGGGAATATCACAAAAGAACAAAATTATCCCATTTCAACTCATATACAATAGACGTAATGTTGAATTAGCGAAAACCATGAAAGACGAATATTCACAGTTGCAATCTAAATTAAAGGAACCGATCAAAGCACGACCAGTAATAGCTTACAATAGAAATCCAAACCTGAAAGATTTGCTAGTAAGATCAAAGTTAGACCTTATAGTTCCTGATAACAATGACAAGGTTTCATCCCTCCCTACCTATTCTTAAATAAATCTAATCCCAACCAAAATCAATGGTGGGGCAACATGAAATCATATCCATAGGACATCTTTTAATTTTGTGTCTGCAAAAGTGTATGTGCGTGCGTGCGTGCGTGCGTGCGTGCGTGCGTGCGTGCGTGCGTGCGTGCGTGCGTGCGTGCGTGCGTGCGTGCGTGCGTGCGTGCGTGCGTGCGTGCGTGCGTGCGTGCGTGCGTGCGTGCGTGCGTGCGTGCGTTCGTTCGTTCGTTCGTTCGTTCATTCGTTCGTTCGTGCGTCCGGGCGTCCGAGCGTTTGTTCGTATGGGTGTGTGCTCGTACATCCGTACGTGTGTGCATCTATACTTGCGTGGGTGTATGTGTGCGTGTGTATGTGGGTGTGGGTGCATTAATTCGTGAGCAAAATTAGTGCCTGGGTGTGTGCGTGCATGCATTAGTGCGTCCGTTCGTGCATGCGTTCATGCATGCATTATTGCGTGCATTCGTGCATGTATTACTGTTTGCATGTATTATTGCATGCATTCGTGCATTCGTTCAGATGCGTGCGTGCGTGCGTGCGTGCGTGCGTGCGTGCGTGCGTGCGTGCGCGCGCGCGCGTGCGTGCGTGCGTGCGTGCGTATGTACGTGCGTGTGTGTATGTGTGTGCATTCGTGTGTGTGATTTCTCTATAATGTAGGATCAATCCCAGCCTTTACCTGTTAAAGCGACCTACTGATTAATTCACTTTACCCCAACTAATTTCAAGGGGGGACCACTCTAAGTAAATCTAGACTTGGTCTCGATAGGACAAATTTAGGCAAAGAAATTTTTAATTAAATTCCTGTGCCAATGCGTTTTTTTCAATGTAAAGACAGACAGACAGACAGGCAGGCGGACAGGCAGGCAGACATACAGTAGACGGACGCACAGACAGACAGACAGACAGACAGACAGACAGACAGACAGACAGACAGACAGACAGACAGACAGACAGACAGACAGACAGACAGACAGACAGACAGACAGACAGACAGACAGACAGGCAGGCAGGCAGGCAGGCAGGCAGGCAGGCAGGGAGGCAGACAGGCAGGCAGGCAGGCAGGCATTAATATGGTTAACATGCTGGCACAGAATTTTCAATGAAAATATTTTTAATTTATTTTATTGCCTGAGATTTGTTATTTTTGTTTTATAGAGGCGATATGGCCTTTAAAATGTTGGAAACATTAAGATGACAATGATTGTCCGCTTAATTTCGATTTTACCAATATATCACGTAGATTCGGATTTTTCTTAAATGCTATTACTAGACTCAAGTTGAGAAGTTGTCTTAAATCATTTTGTAATTTATGGAATTCATCTTTCAAAATTTCGGAAATTTCAACAAAGCAGAAGAGGAGGTGTGATAGGGGCGCCTTTGAAAAGTCGTTGCTGTGTCAGAGCAACCAACTAATTTGCACCATTATCACATTTTTTCCTTTGATCTCACGGCCTTTTGTAAAAGGTGTGAAAAATGTGCCCCTATCTCTGTGCTTAGAGCTAGATGCTTAGAAACTGTGCTTAGAGCGAGATGTTCCAACAGAGTAGAGCAGATCAATTACATATACGAATTAGAACCGCAATTAAAGGTCACTATCACCACTAAATATCCGTACGTCAGGCTAAATTGGTACTTTATTTCGCCGGGTCAAACCGAGTTGAAACCATCGTTCAGGAGTGTAACATTCCTTAGCGATTCGTGGAGAATTCTGAAGGAGAACTTGCACGAAATTTTCGGAGCCACAGCGAACTCTTTGCTAGTGTAAGCGTTTAATACCCCCAAAAAAACCAAATCGAAGATTGCTATTACATTTCTAAGCAGGCTTAGCGAGGCTGCACAATATTGATAAAGAATCTACACCCAATTGTCGATATATAGATAAAAACTCACAATGGTTAACGCGATGCTCTCCGAAGATTACAGAGATCAGTTATTAAGTATTAGATTAATGGCTGATTCATGTCACTCGGACAATAGTTAGAGTTAAATAGGTATATGCAGTAACGTGCCTTCACTCTCCATCTCTAGAGTCAGCTTAAAGTTAATGGTTGATGAAGATGTTTGTTTTGAAATAGTCTGAACTCTGAGCAGTGATGTAAACATTAACTCAAACTTAATATCGGACGGATTATACATTACTACTACTACAGCTGAAGAACTTAATCTAACTACAGTTTTAGAGGGTGACACCGCAAAGACTAAGAATTACATATTCTCGAGCATCTGCATTACTCGATTACTAGGATTAATGTCTAAGCAACCGTGTAATGTTGTCGATGTAAACGATGCTGATGCTGATATAGACAGAGCCATTCAGACACTTATCGAGCACGTATCCCCCACAGACTGTCGGAGAGTTAGATTATGCTATTCGCCAGGGGTCTATGCATGTAGAGGAAGAAATACCATCGGGATTCGAACCCTTACCAGATACGTTGGATTCTAATGATTTACAAGATTACAAAGAAGACGAGTATTTTATATCGCCCGACTCGCCCGACGCTGTAGAAACATATGCTCAACTGACTGCTATGCAGGCCAACCCCAATATGGGTTATCGAGATATAAATGAATGTGAATATCTGGGTTTTAACTGCGAAAGCGTTACCCAATCTACCAGAGCCAATGCTAATGCTATTTTCACAAATGTGTTGAATTTACCAATCTGTAGACTAGCGATTTGCAACTGTTACAGGTATCAGCATGACAGACCATCTTAACGCGAACACCACTATATGGGTATCGATTATTTCTCAAGACACATTGACAATGTAGAATTACATACCTTAATGCATTAGAATGCGTACATAAAAGCTCTTTCTTTCGGTCATTGTCTGCAGATCCGGGTTTATATTGGAATGTATGTGAGTTATACAAAGCCTGTAAGACTGAATGGCTGACCGATGTACTCCGCGCTGTTTATAAGCTGTGCGCATAATATATAATTATAACCTGGTACTATTATTGACATAGTTATAGCCTATAATTATCGAATTTATTTGTGTTTTCTCAAATGAAATCTCACCCGTATTATCGCTATTATATATATACGTCTCAAGCTAAAGCAGCTTTTCTCTATTCGGTAACGGTCCAACCCTCCCCAACTCACCCAACCCAATGCAGAAACCCATGGATGGGGATTGTATATGTCCCGCCGACCCCTCTCTGAATTATATTTTTAGCGTAGTTCTCCTAGAGTTGCGTAGATGTCTATCTGGCAGTAGCAGTAGTAGGTTAAGGGGTAACGATTCCCGACCCGCTACCTCACCACCAACCCCCCCCCCCCCACCAACCCCACCACACTCAGACAGACAGGGTTTATGAATAGCTATCAGCAAAAATATCTCTAATCAACTGTTCATTCAAGAAGCTAATCCTATATACGTGGCATTATCCTGATGGTCGGACATCTACGTAACTTTAGGACAACTACATTAAAATTATAATTCTAGAAAATGAAAAGGAATGTGAGAAACAGACTTTGAAATGTATTTTAACACGAATATGATAAAAGCAAGCTGAAACCATATCATTTAAAAACATCTGTAGCCCGTCGAACTGGTTAAAAAATCAGACAAAGCAAAAATTTAGATTCACAGCATTTTTATTGTAATGTTCCTCGTTGAAGTGCTATAAGTCTATGATCTAATAATTTATGGGTTAAGCTTTTGATGATTCGATCATTTTTGTTAATCTGGTAATGTCGTTATAATTGAAATCATTGGCAGTCCATGAATTCTATATGATACAGAAAATATATGCAGAACTCTCTGCAACAAGTCGATAATAGCGGTTGCACAGGACCGCCATTATATATATATATATATACGGATTACATAATGGACCTGTTTTGACCATTAGTTCAGGCCATGGGGCCCACCCGAATGAGTCAAAATATTCAGATTTTCCGTGTTTCGGGAAATATAACACAATCTAATGAGTACCTCGAAGGGTCTCAGGATCTGTATTACCGATGAGACACGAGGGTCTTCTGATATGTTTTGATATACAGTCTTTAGCGAAAACACCTAAGAACAGCCATCCTAATCTCCGGTCTCTGAGCAAATATGTTCAAGATCTCTGGTAGTTAACATAATAATAATAATAATAATAATAATAATAATAATAATAATAATAATAATAATAATAATAATAATAATAATAATAATAATAGTAATAATAATAATAATAGGTATACGTTTTGATGAGCGCAACCATACGACAGGGCGTGTGAGGGTGTGTGGGGTGCATTGATGTGTTTACTTGGTGGTTAGAGGGTGCCAAGGGCTCTAGTAGTCTGTGGTAATGTTACGATCGCTGTCAATGCTTATAATGTCATTAAATTATGCATAACATATTACGTTCATAGTATCAGGTGATGCTGTTTTAAATTTTACTTGGAGACATAGACTTACTTGCTTCATAAGGTAGACATGATCACCTGTAGCGAGGTCTGGGGTGTAGTCAAAGGCAAAAAACGTGTAACCTGCCTTATATTCATCGATATTAAGCCCTATACATTTGTCATCGAATAATGTACCAGTTCCATTAAATAGCATCAAGAACGATTCTGTAAAATTATAACCAGCAGCCATGAAATTTGGTGTAAAAATGTCTCCAAACACTTGCTCATTATCAAAATAGCATTAAAATGTGATTAGAATCAGTGTTGAAAATTATACAGATTTGTATCGAAATCTCCATTATAAGCTCTATTACCAACTATACCGAATATAACCCTACTCGGCTCCGAGAAAAATATTGTCCCTATTCACGCTACTAGTCCCTGCTGGAATGGTGAATGACTTGACGATAACTCGTTTAATATGGTATCGTGTGGGGGACTTTAGCAATGTCAATGTGTGAGCATTAATTACTTCTGGAATAGGTGTAACCTTATGTAAATGTAATGTAGCTTCATCCAGATATAATTTGTAAGTGTGCGCATCACCATGAATTAGGTTAAACTCAGGTTTACTCGACGTAAAACGGACCTTTAAGGACACTCCATTGATTAAATATTTTTCCTGAGGAAAAATGTCAGAATGAATTCTACCGATCATTTCCACAGGGCTACTTAGGGCAACGTTAAGATTTCTACCAGTATAACCTTCATTATTAGCTGTCTTATTATCCATATGTCCCACTGTATCCTTAAACCATAACGCAGCAGTTAATTGACTCGACCTGTGATCTGTGGAATAATTAAATTAGCTTTCGAAACAACTGCAAATAGCGTATATGTCATTAGCATCAGAAACACGTTTTCCGATTAAAAATACATAATAGCATAACTCTTAACAGAGGAGCTGTAGCGTCTCCGACTACATTATGTCTTACGATATCGCAATATACGTAAGCTGTAGTTGATGTAATTTTATTACTTTTATGCATTGATAGAACGCCATCCGCGGGGGTAGGGCCACTAATAATATGATCATTATAGCCTAAGAATTTACCTAGGTAAGTGTCAAATGCAATAGTGAAAATTCACTTAACGTTTAATATTACGAGGTTGATTCAATCCATGAAACAGTTGAATCTAATGGTATTTTTATAATGTGTGTGGCTATTAATCTATTAAACTCTATTAGAATCTTAGTGGTATAGAAGCCTTTAGGTATTTCTATGCATTAAATGTAGAGGAAATTCTGCAGATTTACGTCGAGACTCTGACTTCACTGGCGCTACTTTTAAATTATTAGTCCGCATAAATTTATCAAAAATGTCATCTCCAACATTCAGAGAGCTTTTGGTTTCTTCTACTTCTGCTTAGGCTTCAAGCATTCATTAGATTGTAGCAGGATCGTTGAAGGCTTCGTTAATGTTAACCATCTTCTTGTATACAATATGGACGACAAACCGACTTCTCATTCCCCAAGAAGCTTAAAGGTGTTTGAAGATGCGCTCTGAATTCTGAGATCTTATTATCAGGATAGTAATCCATGCTACTGTTACTCGGTAGCGTAATATAGCATAAACTGCCCCATGTTTCTAGCTATTCTTTTAAACCAGTGACAGAGTCAATCACTGAACTTTGGGTGTTTTTATACTCCGTGTTGGTAATATATATATACATACTCAGAGACGGGATAAGATATCTCACTCAGTTTATAATTATTTATATTATAATAATAATGCATTTAATAAATTTGAGCATTCAAAATGGAGATAAAGGGGTTTGGATAGCGTTAACATCTGGCTGTTCCACCAGAAAATTACCAGTGATAATCATTATTGCATATTTTTGGACTGTTTAGAGACATTTCTGCAATGCGTCAATGTTAGGTTAGGGGTGTGGTGGGTGGGTGGTGGATGTGTAGGGTTGTACCTGTAGCTCTGTAATGATTCTAAATACATTTAAGTGTTGAATAACTTATCCATGAATTAAATGAATTTTGATAACCAAGCCATTTGACATAGACTTTTCACTTATTATCTTTTGTACCCCTTTTAATAATTCTTTCTACTCAATACAGCTGACTGTTAGCTTCGTTTAAACAAATTTTCGGCAGCTCTTCAGAACAAAATGTACCGATAATGGGATTTTGATTATAATCATGGAGCTTATATACACCCGATCTGTAAGGTAGTTTCGAACTTATTTTGAATATCTCCTCGCTCCATGTCGGTCTATAACCCATGGTAAATAGATCTTTTAACTCTGACACTCTTAAGTCATTCACCTACGCTCAAATCATTCGGCTTTACCGATGCTCGTGGATTCGCTTTCGAGTCCATATTACACCAAGCTAACACATCTGTACTGCGGTCAACACTTACAGGTTTCATTTTTGTACTCGTGTACAGTTCTATTGTAAGATCTTACCAGATTAGGGAGTGTGTCAATATATCTATCGGTATTTTTGTAAGTCATATAGTTCCATGACTTAATCTTTATGGTGCGCTGAACGTGTTCAACGATCACAGCATTCATGAGAGAGTTCTGAGATGTGTAGAAATGTGTACCTTTAGACATTAATATGTGTCTAACGGTAGCATTCACGAATTCACCCCCCTTTATCGCTCTGAATCGATTTGGATCTTCTAGAGACAGCATTAAGAAAAGACTCCAATGCTTGAGCTAAGGTTTTCACAGATTTATTTGTTAAAGGGATTATCCACAAAAATTTTGATAGACAATCTGTTATGAATAGTATATAACGCATAGCTTTATTATCTCTGGCTAAACTAGTAATGTTGCTCAGATCCATTTGCCATAGCTGATCAACGCTGGTTACTTTGAATCGATCTCTCATATTTTATTTGCTTAGGGTTATGCAAAGTGTACATAGCTTGCTCGGCTAACCAGGCTCGTATTAATGGTTTAGAGATTGTTCCATTAAAGGCCCTATACAGTTTTCCAAACTTCCAAAAATAAGATGCCGAGTATTTGCTATCGTAATATATGCATTTCAATCTGTCAGTTACGCTAATAGATCGCTTATTTCTTATGGTTCTTGCGAGCGTTTTATTCACCATAGTTTAACCAAGTTTTGGACAGTGAAGGCTCTGCGGTTCTATGAATCTTAACCCAAATCTTATGACTACCCACTACTTGTCTAGGTATATTAGCATCGGCTAAGAGTCTATTGAAGGCCAGTAATTTAAGTTCTAAAAAGTCCTTAGAATTTGTATACGGATTCTGCGTCACTGTTGAGGCTATTAAATCTACTAGATTGCTATTCGGATAGGCTACACCATCTATGGTGACATGATTGGAGTTGTCTAATGATAATCCTGGGGCCCTATGATTTAAGATTTTGATTAATTTCTCACCTTTATTTCTTAAGCTGGGGCTCAATGATTGAACTAACTCTTTAATTCTAGCATTATCCAAATTTACACCCCTAGGTGCTGAAGTCTGGAGATTCCACGAACACTGCGAATCATCTGACGACTTAACAGCTTAACCGAATTTCTTAGGCTGATCTATCTGCAGTCTAAACTTTTGAAGCATCTGAGAATACAAATTTGACTTTTCTCTAGCCGTCAAGTGACTACGATTTAGAATTTGTTCTATCTCTTGATCTAAATTCACAGCTGATCTAAGATTTTGATCACTATTTAGAATATTAATCCTAGACGTCGTCTTTATACCATCTATCATATTATGTAGTATCAACGCCATTTTCTGAATGCTTTCCATCGCTATTATTGTTATTATTATCCGAATAATTTAGAAATAAGTGGTAATACTGCTAGAAGTAGAAGAGGGAAGAAACCCCCTCATTGAATAACTCATCGTCTTTCATATAATGGCATCTTGCTTTTACTGAGTAATCTAATGTTATCACAGTATCTCCGTAAGTGTTTATGTTTATGTTGTATTCGATTTAATTTTATGTTTCCATGAAGTAGCTTTAAACAACATTCGGACACAGCATCGGCTAAGACCTTATTACAACATTCCAATTTTGCATTGCTTGGGTTTGGCATTAACTAAACTCTGTAAGACTGGTAACTGATCTGAGATATTGACAGTTCTACATTCTCTTTTAAACTTAGACCCGGGTCTAACCGCACTACCTTGCCCGCCTACGCTTATTTATTATTATTATTATTATTATTTTTATTATTATTTTTATTATTATTATTATTATTATTAGTGTTACTCCATCATTTAGCCATTTTGATTTTCTTAAGCTTTCTTATTAGACTTAGTTGTGTACATTATGCAAACTTGGTTCGGTAAAATATTGGTACATATTCTCAGATGTTCAGGTGTTGTCTGACAGCGGTCTATGAGTAAATCGCCATGAGCCTGTGTATGGGCCTCAATATATGACTCCTGTAATGTTGACCTACGTCTAGGATACATTTGACGAGCCAATGTAGTTATACTATGTGCGTCGGATTCTTAAATAGAATTATGTAATGACAATTCAGCAAAATATTTTTGTGGTGCTTATTTTTCAAGAAAATATTCTGAATCAAATGAATCTTTGAATTATCGTGATGCCCTCATCTCGTAAACAATGCAGTAACCCTGCTATCCACGTCCTCCATCAGATCGTCAAGAATAATTATATTAGCTGCGTTGGAATCTATTTCTAAATCTTGAACTCCTGAATATAGCTCTACATCCACTCTGAGTCTCTCGTAAGCAGGTTGATATGCCCAGTAACACAATAAAATTCGTTCACGTGTTTAGCGAATAGCTGAGATCTGTATCTAATTATTTTGCTTAACAGTGTGGATTTTCCTGCTTGAGACAGTCCACCAAGTAAGATATTAGGCGGATGTTAAAATTATGTATACATTTTGTGACATTGTTTTACAAAGCTAGAGTGTGTATCGAGTTGTACAACATTTCAAACCTCTTATAATAATAATAATATTATCGAAATCATGGAAGCATATGTTCGGATGTATATGGCTGAGCTGGTCAAGCTTTGTGGTGGTAATAAGGCTGAAATCGCTAGCTCCTTGTATAGAGTAATCCAGTTTATGCTAGCTTCACGCATGAATTTAGACAGAACTTTTGTCATCCTAAGAATGTGTCAATTGCTATTAGAAACTTATGAAATCGTGATATACCCTCAGGTTTGTTCTTTGATCCTTAGCTATTTCAAATTTGAAGCTTGACCGAAAACTCGCTAGCGTACTAATCCTGCAGCTGTGTGTCTCAAATAGTAAGGAGCCTACCGTTTATTCAAATAACTCATGAACATAGGAACTCGTTAACATTTAATAACCGAGCAGAGAATGCTGTATCTGAGTCTAAAGATTATGTCAATGTAATGTCATTAAATGGGCTTAAAATATAATATGTGAACTCGTTAACGTTCAATAACCGTGCAACGAATGCTGTATCTGAGTTTAAAGATTATGTCAACGTAACAACATTAACTGGCTTAAAATATAAAAATCGTTATTTTATTGTTAAACAATGGTCGGCATGTGTTATAAACACAACTCTAAGAGAATAGTATATCGATTTTTTACACTTAACACGTGCGAGATGACATACTCAATTTTAAAGTTTGCCTAATTCATAAGTTAGTGCTGACAACATTGGTATCGATTTTTTCTGTGACAGATCCTATATAAGCTCAGCGTATCGAAGCAATAGCGCATTCAAACACTTGCGTTTAAAATGCATACAAATACTTTTAATAGCTAGCTACGCTGTCGTTGTTTTAACTGCCTTTTTATTTATTAAAATTGAAAACACTAGAGCTAGCTGTACCAGAGTATCATATCCTGATAGAAGACCCACCTGTTGTATTTGAGGTAATTATTATTATTATTATTATTATTATTATTATTATTATTATTATTATCAGTATTATCATAATTATCATTATTATTTTGTCCATTTTTTTTACTTATTTAAGTGAGTGTCATCGACCGTTGAGCTACATTAACTAAATAAGTAAAAAACCTACAAAGATAATAATAATAATAATAATAATAATAATAATAATAATAATAATAATAATAATAAAACTAACGATAGACGTACATCAACGTTGTTTCCCGATGAATACGCTAAGCTGTACGTTAATATATATATATATATATATATATATATATATATATATATATATATATATATATATACCTGGTAAATTACGTAGATGCATGATCGTAATTACTACGAGCTTAGTTAGGTAATGTTCCATGGATGACCAAAATTTGTATTTTTAAAATTATATATTAATTAATAAGGTAGGAAGCGGATCGAGAATTGTCACGCTATCCTAAGGTTAAAGTTAAAGAAGACTAAATTTTAAATAACCAAAAGAAAATATCAAAAATATATTTTGAGTTACATTGTACAGTGTAAAAGCGGTCAGGTTATTTTTTTTGGTGGGGGGAGGGTGTTGGGGGGGGTTGTTAAATGTTGTCATGTGGGTCTTGGCGCGGGTGTGTCCGAGAATTTAGCATTGTACTGCAGGTCTATCAAGTTAGCGGCTTGCTCACCATACATTTGAAAAATAGAAATACAACCTTTCAATTAATTAGTAATGTATTTTAAGTCCTAAGCAGTATTTTTACACGTTAATAGCTGAATGTTATTATACCGTTTAGAACCCCATATAATGTTAGTTTACGTTAAAAGTTTAGACATTTTTTTTAAATTGCAGCACAATCTCAGCAAAAAAGTGAGTTGCCTCCCTTTACATAATGAGCTATAGCTCGAGCATGGAACAATGCAGTTACCTCCCATATACTAATGTATTTTTTACAAAATATTATTTTAAACATTTGTCATTTGTTTTAATCTACAGATTATTCCTGAGAACATCGGGGGCTCTCATAAACGGTTGGCCGATGAGTTGACCGCTGATGATGAGACATTGGTAGGCGGGTGCAAGTGGTGGTTGATGTAGAAGGATGACAACGCCAATGATTCTGAACACGAGGAATGCAAATCTCGTACGTCCACCGAGCAGCGTGTGGTCAATGCTTTGACAGATTTTGAGATGGTAGTGCTCGGGGGGGTATTCAGCCACCCAGATCGATAGAGACCACACGCCCCACGCCCCACCCCCCACCCCCACCCCCACGCCCCTTGGCTATTCTGGAGGATGTGTTAGATGCTGTCAATTGTACCGAGCTCAATTCCTCCAGCATTAGTCAAGCGCTAACCATCGAACGAGAGTTTATTAACAATCCTGGAGGGTATATTAAACTCTCACGACATCCGTCTGGATGATCTACCGGACCGCGTGCTGCATGCATTTACTCACCTGAGAGACACAATCAGACTGGCTATGACTGAGACAGATTTCTCATCGTACTACGATCATGTAGAAATGTTCACCAGTCAAGCTGAATGTAAGTGAGTATAGATGTTACAGTTTTTTGTTTGAACTGGGTTCAGCTGGTTGGGCGGGGCTTGGGCTCTGGGTGGGGTGAATTGACTGGGGTGTTGGGTGGTTGTGGTTGCAGTTGTGGGCTGGGGGAGTTGTGGTAAGGGTTTGTGGGTGGGGGTTGTTGGGGGTGCTGCTGGGTGTGTGAGGGCGATGGGGTGGGGTGGCGGTGGGTGGGTTCTGGCTAGTTAGCTAGTGTGTAGGTTAGTTGTGGCTGAGGTTTGTGGGAGAGGTTGTGGGGTTTGTGGGGCATGATTTGTTGAGGCATGGGGGTTGTTGACGGGTTGTAGGGTGTGCTATGGGTAAGCTAGGTTTATGAATTTGGGGTCAGGGGTGTTGATGATATTGCGACATAGGTGAGCCTTATGACTGCGACTTATGAAAGCGACGTATGACCGTGAAAAGAAAACTTGTCTAGAAATATAAAATTTAATTTGTTTTAGCCAACTCTGATGACTCTGATGACGACAATGACATCGAGGCAGTCTTCATGGAGCCACTTCAACGAGCTCGAGGAGTACCGAGCCTACACGGGGACCAGATCCTGGGCCATAGAGCAGGATTCGGGTGAGGTACTGAGCGAAACTGCTTTAAATACTATAACATCTGTGGAAATGTTGGGAGATATTTTTAATTTTAATGTTATCTAGATTCGTCAACATTGAAGAGCAAAATATCTCCCAAGATCATCACACCTGTTCTAATTCTGAAGATGATGATGTATTGCAACGTAATATAGATATTTTAATGCACGGTCTAAGTGATACTGAACTCTTGACCAGTGTTCAACATTATCAGCCTGTAATGTCCCCATCAACCCCTAAATTCAAACCAAAACTCTACATGCTCAAATGCTGTTGTGAAATTTTGGAGACCATTCGAGTCCCCAATCTCCAACAACGCCCGCCTCCCACCCCCAAATCACCCTAGCCAACTCTACCACACCTGACCCAATCATACCAACCCAACCCCTGCAGCTACCAGCCCCACCCCACATCTAGCAACTCTGTTAACGCTCCCTATAGCCCTGTTAAGAAGTCTAGTAAGAATAAGTACAAGAATTGCAAAAATAAGTCGACCCAAGTCTGCAGAGTTCATTTATTTGAAACTAATGATACGAATATGGAAGCTAATATAATCGGGGTGGTGCTAACGCTGCAGAGGGGGTATTCTGGGGCTGCATGGGGTGGCAGACAGTTTGATGACGTTGTAACAGCTATGCCTAGACCCGACACACCTGATATCACTGATATGTACGATATAACTCTCACATGCACCTTTCAGTCCAGGCTTTTTAATATTACAGTTAATTCTTATGCTGTCAACTTTAATCCAGGTGCCATTATTACAGAGAATTTGGTTGAAGTTTCAGAGCGTGTGCACTCTATATTCGAAAGAATATTAGAGTTTTTATGCTAGTGTCAATGCATCGCATCAAGATTACAGCAAGGTTATGATAAATCACCCAGCTTTAAATACCCTGATCCATGCGGACTTTGGCTAAGTCCATTATCTGATGGCTACAGAAATAAGGAACGCAAATTCTGAAGTGAGTCAATCTCAGAGACGTACGTATGTACATAGAAATGCCTAGTGGATTGGGGTGGAATATTAATCTTGCCAAATTATATTTCGATGAGTTGGAGCTCGAAGTCACGCTGAAAAGAAGCGGGTAGGAATCTAGATAATATGTGTATGGCCTGATGTATAGCGATCTGGCTATGTTATCTAGATTCGTCAGCATTGAAGGCTGACCATATGCATATTAGAAGGCAGGCTAAACTCCTAGTTGGAGAAGGTTTAGGTGATAACCATCATCAACAGACGATAGCTCGAGAACTGCATGTTCAGGCAAGTGTACCTATTGATGTGGCTTCTGTGCCCGATGCTTGGAATGCATTCCAAGACATTTCAGCCCAGGTTGCATTTCTCTAAGAGTGTATAGCAAGGCTGCGAATAAACGCTGCGCATACAGTGGTGCAGATAATTGCGTTCAAAATATGCCCCTATATCTGTATAATGATCAGCATTAAGGCCTTGAAAGGTTGCAGTTATTACTGCAATGATTGCGACATAGCTTACGTGAACCATGATCAACAATCTTGCATAAAACTGTGTCATTTACGTCAAGCGGCTTCGCCCTGCAAGCAGATCACTAATCACTATTTCGAAGCTTGTAGCAGATGGTTGAAGAGAAATGGTTGCTCCAACCAGCATGTCAACTCTGGAATGTGCGCTATGCATAAGTCTTGCGTGGACTGTGGCAAACTTCTAGATGTTGCTTCTCACTCTAAATATCATTGCGATCAGGGGAAATGTCCTAGTTGCAAGACTGTAGTTGATTTACGGGACCACGTTTGTTATATGCAGTGCTATAATGAAGAACACATGAGTTTAGTGGTGAAGTGTAAGGCATGCAACCCTAAAACAGCAATAAGGACTTATCGTCCATTCCTCAACCTTTCGTCTTTTATGATTTTGAAATGAACCAAGTGACAAAGCGGCACAAGGTTATTTATGTCGTAGCTCAGATAGCTTGCTCCGTATGCATTAGCAGACCTCATGACGAGTATTGCTCAGATTTCGGTAAACGTAGAAGAGAGGTTATCTTTGAAGGGTCTAATGCTCTAACCACTTTCATGCAATGGTCTTTAGCCATGAAATCTGAGCGTAAGGGTTCGTGTAAGGCTAATGTTTTACGTTTTCGTGACTAGATCACTATAACTCATAACAGTGGTGGTTTTGACTTGCATCTAGTGAAGGAGTGGCTCTTTAGAAACTCAGAGCTTAAACCAGCCAACGTAATAATTAACGGTAATAAAATGGTGTATTTGAATGTCGGTCAAGCATTTCTTCCATTTCACCTGTTTCAACTACCAGCGATATTCAATCTACCTCTCGAGAAAGGATTTTTCCCATATTTCCTAGGCAGTAACATATTTTTTGATTATGTAGGCGTGTACCCCACGATTGACGGCTATGATGCTGACAGTATGTCTGTGTCAGCGTGTAAGGAATTCAACTCATGGTATGATGCGGTTAAAGATGGTGTTTTCAATTTTAGAGATGCCATGAAACTTTACTGCATGTCTGATGTAGATATTCTAGGCATGGCTTGTGGTAAGATTTGTGAAATGTTCATCCTTAAAACAGGGATACCGCCTTTCATGTCATCTATGATGTTAACGTCATTATATAATAAGGTGTTTAGGGCTGACTACTTAAACGAGCGCAAGCTATTAGCTCTGTCTGTTACGAGATATGTTAACCTATGTAACAAGAAATGTTATTCTGTAGAAAAGTGTAAGTGGCTAGATTATCTGGCTCATTCTAAGAACGTCTTTATTAAACTCGCTCAAACTGACAGCGAACCTGAAGCATTTAACCAATCAATGGACAGTTACTGCCCGAACACGGGACGAGTATTTCGAGCACTACAGCTGTTATGTGCACGCCAAGCCATTTTTAGCATAATCTAACTTTAGAAGAATTGTATCAGAAGACGCTTTCTAAATCTAGCGAGCTTAGAAGGTAGTCGAAATGTGGGGTTGCAATTTTAAGACCCAGAGGCTTAATGACCCTAACATTAAGGTGTTTCTGAATGCTAGAACGTATCATGAACCACTTATCATACGTGATGCCCTGTGCGGTGGCCGTACCAATGCCATACGTTTGCATCACCAGGCCGCTGTGGATGAGTATATAGCATACGTGGATATCACTTCACTATATCCTTACATTTGTAAGACCTGCGAGTACCCTCTAGGTGAACTGGAAGTAATCGTTAGAGAGATTAAACCAGTAGAGCAGTTAGGGGTTTACTTCGGTCTGATAAAGTACATCTGCTTGCCTCCAAAAGGTTTATTCTTTCCTGTTATCCCATACAGATGTAATGAACATTTGTTCTTTCCATTGCGCAGTAAATGCACTCACGATTTGCAGAGTACTGAATATACTCATAGCGATCCTGAGCGTGCTCCACACAGTGTATGGACGTCTGTGGAGCTGATGGAGATGGCGTGTAGCGGGTACCGTATCTTAGAGTTTATCGAGCTATGGCACTACGAAGAACGTACTGATATGCTTTTCAAGAGATACATTGATCACTTTTTGAAATTTAAACAAGAAGCATTGGGGTATCGCGATGATGGGGTCACAGATGCGCAGAAAGATGAGTATTTTCTGCAATATTTTGAATGTGAAGGGATTAAGTCAGATAAATCTTTGATCATTCAAAATAAGGGCCTTAGAACCCTAGCACAACAGGTGGTGAATTCTTTGTGGGGTTATTTCGCCCACAACCTCTACCCTAAGCAAAAATATGTCAATTTGTATAGCGCAATGTTTAAGTTGCTGATGGATAGAACGATTTCTGTCAAAGATATCCGTGTATGCAATGACAGCACTCTCTTAATGCGGTATCACGATTTGAACTGATTCGTGCCAGTGGATAATCGCACCAATGTTGTGATCACTGCATTTGTTATGAGTCATGGCAGGGTTTATTTGCTCTGAAGCCTTGAAGCGGTAGGCTCGACTTGCATTTATCATGATACAGATTCTATCGTGTACATTCAAAAATGTCGTAAGCCTCGCCAAATCCCCATTTACCATGACAGACTCGGTTATTTCATGGATGAAGTTCCTTCCAGTAGTGAAATAACAAAGTTTGCCAACACTGGCTCGAAGAGTTGCGTGTACAGACAGCTAGACAGACAGACTGGTGATATCAAGAATGTCTGCAAAATTAAGGGCTTAGCGTTGAATTACAGGAATAAGGGGATGGGATTCGATACTCTGTTAGCCATGGTCAACGATCATAATCTCGAAGTGTTCGCTCAGTATTCTCATACTATCATTAGGAATAAAGTCATAGACTTTTGAGTAAGGATACTGAGAAACATTTCGGATTCACTTACAAAAAACATATAGCTTTTAAGGCCTATCATACTAAACCATATGGCTTTCAGCGTATCCCTAGGATCAAATTTTATGATAGCCTGGGGTAGGTCAGGGGTGTCAATCATAATCTGTGGTGTATGCGAGCATGGGCGAATTGGGAAAATGTGTGGGATGGGTTGGGCAAATGGTTGAGCTCGATTGAGCTGTCGTTTTGTATGCTGTATAATATGCTAACCTGTAACATAGTAGATTACTAGCATACCCTTCATCGAGGGGGGGGGGGTAAGTAATCTTCTGCTTTATTATTATTGGTTAGATATGTGCAGAGGGCGATACATAGTTATAGGATGGGGGTAGGGTTGGGGGGTGGTTGAGATGTCATGTTTGTACTTTGTATAATGTTCTAACCCGTAACGTAGAAAATTACTAGCATAACCTTCATCCTGGGGGGAATACCTAATCTTCTGCTTTATTATTATCAGTTGTGGAGGGTGATACGTAGTTATATGGTGCAGGGATGGGGTGGGAGAAGGGGGTACCTCAAGTAAATTGTTATATATTCATACATTGAGCATGTTTTTTTAAACCATTATTTAACCCATTTAAAATATACCCTACACACTCTTCCCAGCGCTTTGAAAGTTAATATCTCCAAACCCTACCTCTGTACAAATCCCTGACCTATCTTTACACCCAATCTGTTCGGGGTTCAGTATCACTTAGATCAGTTTCAAACTTATTTAAATAATAGCTCTAAAATCAGTTTCACGTAATACCTCAATCAAATCATTCTCTATGTCTATCGCTTAGCTTTTACAGGTCCTGGATCCCGCTCGAAACAATTGTAAATTTTATATTTTGATTAAATCATTATCACATGTATTCGTTTTACATATATTTAGTGTTTATATTTTTTCACTTATTCCTATGTATATTATTATTATTATTATCATCTGTATATTTATCGGCTGTATATTTTATCGATTGTATAGATTTACTGAAACTTTATTTTATTAAAAAATTGTGAAATGTGAAATGACTCGCATTGTTTTAATTGAAGAAACTCTGAAAGAACCTGAGCCTATAACCCGTCCAAACGCTGAGTCAACACAGACTGACATTTTTTTTCTATCTAAATATTGTGTGGCTACTCGAGGCCCGTTAAAAATGTAATAGGTTGTTGTTATTTCCCTAACGTGATTGAAGATTGATTCGCTGAACTTTGTATGACTCTGACGATCATTACATGTGGTCAGAGTTGTTTTAAAGCTAGACTAGTTAATTTTAATCTGTTACGGTAATAACTAACCGATTGTCCTTATGCTATACATCGACCCTTGTACATTGACCCTGCTAAAATCACTAAGGTCCAGAAGTTTAATATGATCAACCCGTTAGACTAATGGAGATGTCTTCCACAATTGACCCTACTCTATAGCTCGACCATTTAGAATCTCCCATGATTGCACGAGTTCCCAGACTCAGAAAAAGATGCGTCCATACATGTAGCACGTCAATCATCCTTACGACTATCGATTAATGCTTGTCATGCATCATTATGCTAATTACCCTTAAGTGTACCTCGTTGGATACCTGGAGACCCGTGATTTAACGAGGGTGTGGGGCCTCATCATCAGACGAGTTCCCAGGAAAAGGTGTGTCCAGACATGTAACCAGATCATCCCTCATTACGCAATACATTAACCCTTGAGCGTTTGGCATGGTTCCAAGAGATCATCCTTAATTACACCCATTAATCCTCGTCAATCAGCATTACACTAATTACCTTTAAGCTCGCAGCGCTGAATGCCTGGAGGCACATGACTTAATGAGGGGTGGGGCTTCACAGGCAAAGATGACTCCAGATATGTAACCTGTCAATCAGCCTTAATTACCCTGTCATTAACCCTCGTCAATCATTACGCTAAACCCCTTTAAGCTAACCTCATTGGATGACAGGAAGCACATGATTTAATGAGGGGGGGGGGGTGGGCTTATGGTCATCCTCTACATCTAACATCCAATCAAAATGGTGCAGATAGGGGTGCCTTTTTCACACCTTTTACAAAAGGCGGTGAGATCAAAGTAAAAAAAGGTGTGAAAAAAACATACAATCGATAAACTTAACGCACATCTCAGTTTCAATTTTCAATTATTAGTCTCACTATTATTAATACGTAGTATAAATAATGTTAATGTATATATGTAAATATCCAATTGCATTTTACTGTAAAATTATTATGTAAAATTATAACATATCACATTTTATAGTCTTTTATGGAAATAGTCGAGTCTAAGTCAATTTGACTTGTGACTCAATCCAATTGTTGTTAATTGACAATAAAATATGTTTAAAACAAAAACAAAAGGTGATAATGACGCAAATTAGTTGGTTGATCTGACACAGCAACGACTTTTCAAAGGCGCCCCTATCGTCCCTCCTCTACTCAAAGTTTCCTTTGTTTATCAGTTTCTTCAGCGGTATTAGAGAGAGGTGGTTGTTCAGTAGGTATAATTTCGAAGTTCCGAGTGACTGAATGACCAGGAAGGTTAAAGTGTTCAGCGACACGCGTGTCTTCTTCATGTCTAATATCGCGAATGTGTTTAGTCGCTCGCCATCTTAATGGGCATTTAGTTTCACCGACATACTGTTTTTGGCATAATTTGCAAGATATTAAATAAATCACGTTTGCGGAATCGCAATCTAAATTAGACTGAATTCATTTGTTTTGTTCTGAAAGCTCATAAATGTCTTTTGATTTGGAAGTAGGTCTAATTTATACCGTTTCTTTCTACATTTTCGATATTCTCCTACGCCTCTAATTGGACGATTTTGACGAATCTTGGTAGGCCCGTGATCTACAGCATTATCAGGGATAGTTTCCAAAGCCTGTAGTTTCAGATTTAATTTTGCGCAAAATTCTAGATGAATACCCTCGCCGTGTGAGTGCCTTGAACAAGAGGGAGCATGCTGATTCAAAGTTTCTTCTATCACTCGAATTTTTATGAAAATGGATGATTTTTTATTTTACAATTCCTTTAAAGGTATGAGGCGGGTGGAAAGATTTCTTGTGAAGTAGTTGATGCGAATCTGTGGGCTTAAAATATACGTTGTAATCAAGTTGTCCAGTTGTGTCATACTTTACACCTTGTATAGAGTTACATCTAAAAAATCTACGGACATCCGGTCAATATTGGCTTTTAGCTTGATATTCGGGTCATGATCGTTCAAAATGGCGAAAAATTCAATAAATTCTTCCTTTGTATGATGTCAAATAATGAAAATATCATCGAGGTACCTGCGGTAAAAGAGCGGTTGTTTCGCGCATTTGTTAAGCGCATGCTCCTGCCACTCTGCTACATAGATGTTGCCAAAACTTGGACTGAAACGCTTACCCATTGCACAGCCACAATTTGATAATACCGTCGTGCTTGGCTGACCGGTTTCGGCCAAGAGTAACCGTCCACATTACTAAACACGCCTACAAATAATAAGCACGGATCCACATTGACGAACTATCTCAAATCTTTGTAGATAAGAAGAGAAACCATAGGACAATTTATGAAGTGATTACCAGATTTGAAGATTAACACGTTAATGCCTACGCCTGCCTAACACGGCCTCCGCATTGATATTGAAATATTCATTTTCACACCAGAAAACTATTTTTGAAAATTTACCACTTGAATGACTGGCTCGGTAATCGAGCCAGTCATTCCAGTGGTAGATTTTTAAAAATAGATTTCTCGTCCTCTGTAAATGGATACTTTCTATTAGAAAATTATAATTTTCTTGACAAAATGTATTAAAGTTGTAAACCAAGATTCTGTTAAAGGGGGGGGGTCCATTTCTAGCTATGCCACGCCCATTTCTAGTTAGGCTCCACCCACGTGTTACGTGTTGGAATCGATTTGAAAGTTTGAAATCTTAATTTCTAGAATCTAAATTTTAAAGTAACTATACAGGTTAGGTGTTGAATATTTTGAAACTAATTTGACTATGGGCTGTTTCAACAATAGCTCCTGTCAATTTAGTTTTAAAAATATTCATCAGAATATTTATTAAATTGTAAATTCATCAAAGACATACAATTCGTACACTTAAAGGTGCGTCTTCACACCAGAATACTTGAAAATAAAAGTATTTAAATTATCTACTTTTGGAAGCTGAAATTGTGTACTTTAATGTAATGAAACGAAATTAATCTTAAAATATGATGATTTCATTCTACATAAATTAATATAATTTTTTTTGGTGTGAAGTTGAATTAGGGACTCGTAATGAAATCTTCATATGCTAAGATTTATTTCGTTTCATTACATCTATGCACATAATCTAAAGCAGTGTTCTCACTGGCGAGTTAATCGGGAATAACGCCATACCTCAGTATTGCGCTACGCCGGTTAAGTCTCTAGTGAGAATACCGCCTAAGCCTCCAAAAGAATACGATTTAATGATTTTATTTTCAAGCATTCTGGTGTGAATATGGACCTTTAAATCGCAGGACAGACGGACGATTTTTTACGCTCATCGCGCCGACCTCTGACGAATTCTGTTGCTAACAATTTGTCAGTGAAATCGCCACCGAAAACGTTCTCAGCGGGCAAGAGCACGCACTGCCGAATTTACAGTTGATTATACACCATCGCTTATGAAACTTGTGACTTCCGCAATCGACGCAATAGGAAAAGCTATAGGGCGGTAGCTCTGAACCACCACACTCGCTCTCACACGCGTAACCGCGTTAAGCTAGGATTCCATTTGCGCGGATGCGGACCGGAGGATGCGCGTGCGTGCGTTTCGATAGGCGGTAAATCGCGTGTTGTAATTCCATATAAGCGTCACAAAGCGCGTTTTATTAGTTCATTTCTCTGGCGACACCAAAGGGCCAACATGCCTACAACGGTTCCCAGGCTCTGCCAGTCTCTTCTTCAGAACGAAGAGATGCTACTAATTATTTTAGAAGGATGCAAACTAAACACATTCGAAAGAAACAGAGACTACGGAGTCACTGGTCGTGGGTGCACAACAGAAACAGATATCAGCACGGTGGCTTTTACAACCTGGTACAAGTGCATTTGCACAGGGCCCCCACATATCCAGGGCACCCACCGCAAAACATGTTTGTCTTAATTTTCGTGGTCCCTGTGCCACTTCAAGTTACACACAGAGAATAGAATATTTTTATTGTCGTAAACAGTAACTAAAATGCATTTGACACAAATATTGTATGGTTACTGTATTCCGCGACTGTAGTAGTAGAAACATCTTACAGCTGCAATCAGTCCGTCTTCCCTTTTGCGCAATGTGTCTTGTCCTCAGCCGAAATTCTTAGCTTCCTCAGGTCCATTCCTGACTTGAGTGTACTGAGTCCTGCTTTCTTGATGTCACCTCGTAGCACGCTTAGCAGATTTATGCAATGTCGTCCTCTCCTGGTTTTGTATTTGCTGGATCCGAGTAGGGCGAATTCCGAGGCTCTCCGTGCTGGTGTCTCTTCTGGCATCCTTATCACTTGGCCAAACATGGACCATCTTTGCTGGGCGACTTTTACAGACAGCGGCGACGTATTACACTTCTTGTATAGTGCATTGTTGGAAATTATGCTGTCTGGCCATCGGTGTCCAGTGATGGTGCGTATGCGTTTGTGGTGGCAGGTATCGAGTTTGTCTAGAGCTGCCTTTGGAGCTGCGCAGCCGTTACAGTTATACAGCATCAAGGATACGCTCGTTGCATTGTATAAACAGAGCCTTTTTATCAAGGTCATCTTTGATCTACAAATCCATAACTTCCAGAAGGACTGGAAAGCTATGTTCCCCATGACACAGCGCGCAGCAATGCCAGCAGTACCGCAAAGCAGTGAGCCCAGGATTTTACTTTTCCTCCTTGGTTCGTCGCCACGAAGAGAGCCGGTATTTTCTTTAGTTTCATGCTTTGTAGACAAGTATATGTGGATGAACTCTGTTTTGGATTTATTCATAAAGAAATTCTCAATTTTTAGTTTGCTTGCAGCTATTGGGAGAAGTTCATCAATGGGGTACTTTTCCTCGTCTATGAAGTCCAGTGATATTATTAGTGATATTAAATAATATAGCAGCAATATTTTTCTCATATAATGTTTAGAGAATATTGTTATCATACACATTAGATTATTATTAATAAAACTACAATCTGAAGCAGCTCCGTGACAGAGACTTGCTTCGCGGCTTTTGGAGCCAGGCGATCGTGACACTTAATGTCGCAATCATCTTTACTTTCATAAATGATTACATTTTTAAACAACCAGAATAATTCCATTAATATCTGTATGGTAAAATAATTTTAGATATCGAGTTTAGCACACGAGTAATTAAAAAATGGTGAACAGACGGACAGACAGGCCCACACACATGCATAGGACTGGTGTGTGCCAACATCTGAAAGCACGCGTGCACGCGCACACGTACCCGCTCGCTCTCGGACAACGCACGCAGTCACGAACGCATGCACGCACACCCAAGCACGCAACATTGTTGTTCGCCACTCATACAGTACAGCTCAGAAATAATTTTGAACAATCAAATGTAACGTTGGATATTTTGGACTTAATTTGATTGGAAGCCATTGCTGGTTCCGGATTAGTGTTAGGTCCAAACTATTCAACATAATTTCTTACATTGTGTTCATATGTGTGCTACCTTACACGTTTCTCTTCTTATTTCGGAAATGTTTTAACATAGTTATGAGCTGTACTCTATCTTCTTTTGCCATACCGCCTTGCTGATACCGTGTCACACGTTGGTCACTAATTGTTTATCTTTATATTCGCGAAGTGTAACAAGAAATGACTTTATTTCAAAATAATTCATTTTTAAAGCGTCTACAGAATTGGCACTGGTGTACGTACTGAAAGTAACAGGAACCCCCGATTTATTGCCGTTATTTCTTGGATTTTCCTCAGCGACTGTGCGCTGCGCGTTTACCGAGCGCTACACGAAGCGATCAAGACAACCGCCTCCGCGTCCGCGCGCCGTTCCGCGCCCGCGTCCGCATATATGGAATCACACGTAATAAATATAATGAAATCTATTTTGGCGCGTCCGCCTCCGATTCCGCCCCCGTCTCCGCGCAAATGGAATCCTAGCTTTAATGTGAAAGGAAAAGCGCTTTCCTGACAGAGCTAAGTCATTTTAATTAACATTTTGAGCTAACATATGACATTTTTCATGACGTCAGATACTAGTTGACAGACCGCATCCCTCCATTCGGGAAGTGATCACCAGATTAGACGATTAAACCAAGATTCTTTTGCTTAGCCGTCTTGCTGCTGCTAGTCACCAAATAATTTCAATGAGCAACAACTTAACTTGCTAAATATCTTGGCAACAATTTGATTGAATGTTGGTGGCCTCAAATTGTTTTCAAAATATTTAGCCCCTCCAGAGATCTATATAAAACCCTTGGAATATGTCATCTGCAAAGATTCAGCAAAGATTCACTATTCACACAGTTAATACCAGTTCAGCTGTACTAGGGAGTGTGTAAATCCATTCCTGTTTATACCAGTTCAGCTGTACTAGGGAGTGTGTAAATCCATTCCTGTTTATACCAGTTCAGCTGTACTAGGGAGTGTGTAAATCCATTCCTGTTTATACCAGTTCAGCTGTACTAGGGAGTGTGTAAATCCATTCCTGTTTATACCAGTTCAGCTGTACTAGGGAGTGTGTAAATCCATTCCTGTTTATACCAGTTCAGCTGTACTAGGGAGTGTGTAAATCCATTCCTGTTTATACCAGTTCAGCTGTACTAGGGAGTGTGTAAATCCATTCCTGTTTATACCAGTTCAGCTGTACTAGGGAGTGTGTAAATCCATTCCTGTTTATACCAGTTCAGCTGTACTAGGGAGTGTGTAAATCCATTCCTGTTTATACCAGTTCAGCTGTACTAGGGAGTGTGTAAATCCATTCCTGTTTATACTAGTTCAGCTGTACTAGGGAGTGTGTAAATCCATTCCTGTTTATACCAGTTCAGCTGTACTAGGGAGTGTGTAAATCCATTCCTGTTTATACCAGTTCAGCTGTACTAGGGAGTGTGTAAATCCATTCCTGTTTATACCAGTTCAGCTGTACTAGGGAGTGTGTAAATCCATTCCTGTTTATACCAGTTCAGCTGTACTAGGGAGTGTGTAAATCCATTCCTGATTAGACACTCAATAAAATCTCAATATGTAAAATATCCATGGTGTGTATAATGCGTGGTCCGAGACTCCGAGTACCGGTTCCATGGTGTGTATAATGCGTGGTCCGAGACTCTGAGTACCGGTTCCATGGTGTGTATAATGCGTGGTCCGAGACTCTGAGTACCGGTTCCATGGTGTGTATAATGCGTGGTCCGAGACTCCGAGTACCGGTTCCATGGTGTGTATAATGCGTGGTCCGAGACTCTGAGTACCGGTTCCATGGTGTGTATAACGCGTGGTCCGAGACTCCGAGTACCGGTTCCATGGTGTGTATAATGCGTGGTCCGAGACTCTGAGTACCGGTTCCATGGTGTGTATAATGCGTGGTCCGAGACTCCGAGTACCGGTTCCATGGTGTGTATAATGCATGGTTCGAGACTCTGAGTACCGGTTTCATGGTGTGTATAATGCGTGGTCCGAGACTCTGAGTACCGGTTCTATGGTGTGTATAATGCGTGGTCCGAGACTCTGAGTACCGGTTTCATGGTCTGTATATTGGGTGGTCCGAGACTCTGAGTACCGGTTTCATGGTGTGTATAATGCGTGGTCCGAGACTCTGAGTACCGGTTCCATGGTGTGTATATTGGGTGGTCCGAGACTCTGAGTACCGGTTTCATGGTGTGTATAATGCGTGGTCCGAGACTCTGAGTACCGGTTCCATGGTGTGTATAATGCGTGGTCCGAGACTCTGAGTACCGGTTCCATGGTGTGTATAATGCGTGGTCCGAGACTCTGAGTACCGGTTCTATGGTGTGTATAATGCGTGGTCCGAGACTCTGAGTACAGGTTTCATGGTCTGTATATTGGGTGGTCCGAGACTCTGAGTACCGGTTTCATGGTGTGTATAATGCGTGGTCCGAGACTCTGAGTACCGGTTCCATGGTGTGTATATTGGGTGGTCCGAGACTCTGAGTACCGGTTTCATGGTGTGTATAATGCGTGGTCCGAGACTCTGAGTACCGGTTCCATGGTGTGTATAATGCGTGGTCCGAGACTCTGAGTACCGGTTCCATGGTGTGTATATTGGGTGGTCAGAGACTCTGAGTACCGGTTCCATGGTGTGTATAATGCGTGGTCCGAGACTCTGAGTACCGGTTCCATGGTGTGTATAATGCGTGGTCCGACACTCTGAGTACCGGTTCCATGGTGTGTATAATGCGTGGTCCGAGACTCTGAGTACCGGTTTCATGGTGTGTATAACGCGTGGTCCGAGACTCTGAGTACCGGTTCCATGGTGTGTATAACGCGTGGTCCGAGACTCTGAGTACCGGTTCCATGGTGTGTATAATGCGTGGTCCGAGACTCTGAGTACCGGTTCCATGGTGTGTATAATGCGTGGTCCGAGACTCTGAGTACCGGTTTCATGGTGTGTATAACGCGTGGTCCGAGACTCTGAGTACCGGTTCCATGGTGTGTATAATGCGTGGTCCGAGACTCTGAGTACCGGTTCCATGGTGTGTATAACGCGTGGTCCGAGACTCTGAGTACCGGTTCCATGGTGTGTATAACGCGTGGTCCGAGACTCTGAGTACCGGTTCCATGGTGTGTATAATGCGTGGTCCGAGACTCTGAGTACCGGTTCCATGGTGTGTATAACGCGTGGTCCGAGACTCTGAGTACCGGTTCCATGGTGTGTATAACGTGTGGTCCGAGACTCTGAGTACCGGTTCCATGGTGTGTATAATGCGTTGTCCGAGACTCTGAGTACCGGTTTCTGACAGGTTATGGTCAGTTTTGCCGATTGCATAAGAATGTAAACCTTTTGTCAAGGAAGTACTTCTATTTAGTAATTAGCAAGTGAAAAGTGAAATAATATATGAATTAAAAATTTTTAATTCCTCCAAATAAATTTACCATCATGCATAAAAATACACAATATCCGGTTTCAGAGAGTTTTTGTGTATTTAGGTACCAGTTTCTAATGTAAATTTGTTATTTATATAGTGACAAGATGGTGATATGCCACCATTGTCTCTGATATGATAATAGGAGAGTTTGTCAGCAAAGGTCATGATACAAATGCTGCTAAAAAGGGAGCACAACTTTATTTGTTGCAGTAAATCTACACCTGGTCAAATTCCAATTTTCGCAATACCAGGTATACATAGACACCACATTCAAAACCAAAATTATGTATCCTTATTTTGTGAAGTAAATTTGGTGTTTAAAATGAAAATGAGTTGTTTTGCATAACATAAAACGTTCAAATTATTTTCGTTTTTATCATATATAGAAACTATGGCCGTGTTTGGTTTGTACATGTGTGTGAAAAAAAATCAATTTAGATTTGAAAACAACATAAGCACCCATGCCCCTTGGATGCATCCGTAGAGAAAAATTATTAGTATGTTGACAAAATCAACATACCTTGTTTGCCAGTAGCTGGCATATGTCATCTGACGCGAAAACTGGACCCGAGTTTGTTTCATTTCTTTACCAGGATATTTTTAGGGACCTTGAAAAAAGTAAAAGTGAAAATACGCCCAATAAAAAGGTCGGTAAAATAATTACTTATTTCTGTTACATTTTGATAAAATCTTCAAATGTTGTGTAAAAATGATGTATCTATTAATTAAAATAAACATGTGTCAATGCCACCAAACCATCGAGTGCGGGAGAACGCAAAAAGGACCAATTGTTAGAAATAGAACCCTGTTAGAAACAGGTACCCTGACCATACATCAGTTGCAGAGATTGCTGTATAAATAATATAAATATACTGTTGTGTATTGCAGGTCTTTTGCTGGAGGAAGATAAACCACCGATTCCCTTCATTTGACTGATCAGAAACAGATATCATCATTCCAAATGCTTTAATCTACAGCGCTTCAAAGCGATCGAAACGCTATTTATATCAATTAGCCATTTATGCTTTTTTGCTCAGCGAATGTCAATTTTTCGACCAAGAGAAGACTACTTTTGTCAATGTACCACTGGAATTTACAAAATAGCTTTCTGAATAGGTTATTTTGGCCCGTTTGAAAATTAAAGTGCTAATTGTGAAGAAAATCCAAATTTCAGCTGAGTCAGTATACATTTGCAGGCAAAGAGAAGACTATTTTTTTTAATTTACCAGTGGAATGACTGGCCAGGTTGCCAAGCCAGTCATTCCATTGGCAAATTAAAAAAAAAAGTCTCTTGGCCTGCAAGTAGACATACCTCAAGACCACCGCTGAGGCCATTTTGGCCCATTTGACCGTTAACGGGTTAAATTGACACAATAGGGGTTAACACAGACCAGGGTATAAAAGCTCTTGGCATGAGCCTGCACACATCCACACCCGCCCACCCGCAAGCATGCCTGCCTGCCTGAACACACGCATCCACATCCACCCACCCGCAAGGATGCCTGTCTGCACACACGCATCCACACCCGCCCACCCGCAAGCATGCCTATCTGCACACAAGCATCCACACCCGCCCACCCGCAAGCATGCCTGTCTGCACACAAGCATCCACACCCGCCCACCCGCAAGCATGCCTGTCTGCACACAAGCATCCACACCCGCCCACCCGCAAGCATGCCTGCCTGCACATACGCATGCCAATGTATATAATTTACATAGATTGTATAATGTACATAGAGTGTATCAATGGTGGTGGTATATATATCGAGCCAATCATTCCAGTGGTATAAATTATACCACTGGAATGATTGGCTCGATCAGCGAGTCCGTTACTCCATTGGTAATTATTTTAAATCAGCTTCTCTTGGACTTCAAACGGACATTCACTAAGCAAACATTTCAATTTTTTTTCTTAACAAATTTTGCCCATTAAAGGGCTTAGGGTTTTTTGTGATCTAAAATTGCTTTATCAATATGCAGTTTTTCATAATATAACGATCCGTTTCTATCTATGCTCCGCCCATTTCTAGCTAAGCTCCGCCCAATTCTTTATGCGTGATGGAATCGATTTGGAACTCGGAAACCTAAATTCCGAGAATTTAAATTTCAAGTTATCTATACAAGTAAGCTGTTAAATATTTTGAAATTAATTTAACTGTAGTCTGCTGCTATCTATGGCAGCAACAGCTCCCAGTAAAATTAGTTTCGAAATATTTAACAGAATGTTCATTAAATTGTAAATTCATCAAAGACATAATTCATACACTTTAGTGACAGACTTCAATCTTCATGACAGACTTCGGGCATTTTGATTGTGACGTCAGCTAACACGTGATGTAATTAATTATGACGTCAGCTATGTATTGAGTGACAGATCGGATTTCTCTATTGTTTTATTCTTCATTTAACCGGTGTTTAATTTGTTTTTATGTGTGTTAGTCCAGAAGGCATTGCAGTAGCAGTGGAAGAATAAAGCTACAGTACCGTCTTATAACCGTCATTTACGCTTTTCTCCGTGCTTGTCGTGATCTATATAATTTAACAAATGTTTCGTGTTACTTTCAATGCAACTATTTACTTACACCCACACCCTAACCCCACCACTCACCCCAACTCCACGGCCAGTATGAGTATTGCGGTTATTGCAATCTGCCTGCCTGCCTGCCTGCCTGCCTGCCTGTCTGTCTGCCTGCCTGCCTGCCTGCCTGCCTGCCTGCCTGCCTGCCTGCCTGCATGCCTGCCTGCCTGTCTGTCTGTCTGTCTGTCTGCCTGCCTGCCTGCCTGCCTGCCTGCCTGCCTGTCTGTCTGTCTGTCTGTCTGTCTGTCTGTCTGTGTGTCTGTCTGTCTGTCTGTCTGTCTGTCTGTCTGCCTGCCTGCCTGCCTGCCTGCCTGCCTGCCTCCCTGCCTGTACACTAGAAAAACCGCATTGGCACAGGAATTTAATTAAAAATTTCTTTACCTAAATTTGTCCTTTCGAGACCAAGTTTATATTTACTTAGAGTGGTCCCCCTTGAGATTAGTTGGGATAAAGTGTACTAAACAGTAGGTCGCTTCAACAGGTGAAAGCTGGGATTGATCCTACATTATTGAGAAACTGCACACGCACACGCACACAGGCACACACACACGCACGCACGCGCGCGCGGACGCACGGATGCACACACGCACGCACGCACGCACGCACGCACGCGCGCGCACCAAGCCATCCACTCATTCATTCGCTCACTCACTCACTCACTCATTCACTCACTTACCTGCCCACACATCCACACACCCACCCTCCCACTGCTACACCGACCCACCGATCAACTGGCATAGCTATATGTGTGCGTGTGCAAGCGTGTGTGCGTGCGTGTGTGCCTATGTGCGTGGCTGTGTGTGAACACACTCCAATATATTTATGTTCATAATTTACACATAAATTATTTCAAGTGAAATGTCCAGAAAGGTCGTCGTCATCGTCGTCGTTGGTGTTTGTTTGGCTTACTCTACGAAGGGTGTCTGTACGTGGGTACGTGCGTGTGTGCGTGCGTGCGTGTAGGTGTGTTCATGCGCACCCATCGTTGTCTTATTAAACCACTTTGCGTACGAACGCGTGCGTGCGCGCGCGCGTATGCGTAAGCAGGAGGACTCGCGCTCGTGTGTTTTGTGGTCTGCTGAATCGGAATTTCACACTACATTCTGATTGGTCGATTGGATCAGTGACCAACATGAATTTATTTAGTCTTATGCCTCAAGTTTCATCAGTTCGGACAAAAATATTGTTTCCTCTCAAAGCCGTCATATTTGGAGCTTATATGTCTATGATTCGTACATAATTTATATAATTTCAGACTATATTATGTTTTCTTGCTTTGTACATAAATGTATGTACTCTCATTTTCATATTATTCATTTTTTGGTTCAGTTATTGCTGTTGCAAGCGGGAGATTCATGTCACTAGAACCTTTTACATAGTGACGATAATGTTTTATAAAACTGCATTCCTATGGCGTTTTAATATTTATAGGAATATTTATCATAATCTCATTGGCTAATTATATTCATTGAAAATAATTGGCAAATGCAATTTTGAACAAAAACCCTTCCCATAGGAAAGAAGTAAACATAGCTACTAATTATACATTCGTGGGATGTTATATGGATACAGTTTAAATGCATATCCATTATGAACACATGATGTAAAACTTTACATTTTAGAAAATAAAAGAGAGAGAGAGAGAGAGAGACACACACGCACGCACCCACGCACGCACGCACGCACGCACGCACGCACACAGAGAGAGAAAGAAAGAGAGAGAGAGAGAGAGAGAGTGTTGTATACTTTGGAATCACTGTGCCCGCAATTAGATAGTACATGTTACCAAACAATAGCAATATATAGGGAGTAGTCTTAGTCACATAAATGCATAATCAATTAGCCATCTTTGTATCATAATAATAATAATTGAAACGAGAGATAAGCAGATCTAACAATGTCATTGCACGAGAAGAAATGCTGTGACGAATTTTAAGCAATCTGACTGTAAGACTTTTTAACAGACTTCAGGCAATATTAATTCTTTTACTGAACAATCCCCCGGAAAACGCATATTCTTTATGGTAGACAACTTATTATGTTTTTGAAATTCATTAGACTGAAAGCCGTTTCTGCCCTTCAACATATACAACAGTGCTCCTGTATCGTTTCCTTGAAAATGAAAAACGGGGGGAATTCATCGGTGAAATAGTTAAATGGATGACAAATCTCAACCTACAGAGATCTCGCAAACTAATGCCAGGCTTGACCATAACAATTCAGGCTAGTGGGTCAATGTTGGTCAATATTAGCCTGGTATTGTTCCAGTATGGGCCCAGTAACCTGCGTTATCAGGGAAGCGTTGCTATATAGATGACACAACAATTCCATTATTAAAGCTAGTATTTAACAATAGCTCATCTGAGTAAAGAATAAATTATGTTTCTATTGTCACAAGCATCTTCTAAATTGCACCTGATTAAAATATGTATGAAATCATTAATTATCATTTTTTATTTATTATCAAACATTCAATCACCACGCAATCAATAGACGCCGACACGACGAAAACAAAAACGATAAGGACGAGGGCAGTGATAGCGATGATGATGAATATGACGACGACGACGACGACGACGACGACAGCAAAAAATGACAACAACAACAACAACAACAACACAATATTCAATTTGTAATCTACTCTATGTGTTAATCATCAGTTTCTTTTAGTCAAGGAAATTGATGAACCAAACATTCTAAAAATCGCCCTGAAACCAAGAATCATATGTTAGCAATCATCAATGGGTATAAAATTTGATCTTCTTGTAAGGAGGAAGCCAAATAGCAAACATTATCGCGATTGTGTTGATAATCATGTGAATCATTCTATTGTTAGTGATGGTTACATAACTGACATTGATATTTGGCCAGTTGAGCACACAATCAGAATGTGTCCTCGCACAATCACACGCAAACTACCAGGGAAGTTAATCCTTCGAACATTGAATTCCAAGAATCTCAATTTCAAAGTATCTATGCAGGTAGGCTGTTGAATATTTTGAGACTAATTAGCAAATTAGATTCAAACTATTCAATAGAATAAGTACTAGACTTTATAGGAATTTCTGTAGGTAAAAGGGTGAATAAGTTATTTTAAATAGAACTTAAGTGACTGAACAGAAATAAAAATCTGTACAGACTTGTGCACACATAAATAGACGGAATCAAAGCGCAATGGCATTACATGGCTAGGTGCGCTGACACTCAAGACTACTTAGCCAGAGAAACTGGTTCGCGTCTTGGCTGTGGATTATCTCGTCATCGTTGGAAACATGGGCAATCTACTTCCACTTCTTGCCTCTCTCCAGCCGGGAGTATAAATGGATACCAGTGTAAAGACTGGAGAGGTTACCAATGATAAACTGAAATATAAACCAGCCAAGATATGGCGTAAATGGGACCTGGAATCAAGGACTCAATAGAGGTCAATCAAACCAATAATTGTTACAATAGCATTACATCCAGTCTGTAGCAAGTTATAGGTAAAAGTAAAGATATCAAACAACATGTATGCACGCATGCATGCACAGATTCACAGAACACACCTACCCACTCACATTTATGCATGCACAGATGCATACGCCCACAAGGAAACAAACACATGTACACACAGACATACTCACAACTGTACAACCAACCACCCAATCACACATCCAGGCACCTACCCAAGCACACGCGTGCACGCACGCACGCACACACATCCAGTGGTAGAAACATATGAACACATGTACACATATCTTCTGCAAGTGACGGTACAAGATAAAACCTACTAATCAGTTAGCAACAATTGTTCTGAGACTTTCAGATGAAATTGTTCCTATGTAAGTTATGCGACATAAACATATATGGTGTATGCGTCCCTGTGTAGGGGACGCCATCACAGATGAATCCAGCAGATCGACATATTAATGCTTTTTGGAATGATGATATTGATTGCTCATCAGTCAGATGAAAGTAATCTATATTTTATTCCATCAGAAGACCTGAAATAGAAAACAATATATTTTTTTATTTCATTTATTCTTTAAAATAATTCAGATCTTTTTATTAATCACACAGTAAATACTATCTCTGCTTAGATACTTATTAGTTTATAGCTCACAGAGAGGAATTCTCCTTGTAGCATTAGCCCAATAACCCTACCTATATTATTAATAGTGATATTTTACTAAAGCTTAGAGAATGCCCAATAAAATCAGAGTATCTGAAATAGAAAATGGTTAATCATCTGCTGTAATCCTAAAGAATAAAGAGTCCGGTACCTTAAAAATAACTTACCAGCAATACACCCAGTCATAAAACAAGCCACATTGCCAGCAATCATTGCACGGATTACTATAGATGAAATGTCTGACCTTCTTGTTGGTGCCATAGATCCAAGTGTTCCAATCATTATGCCTATAGAACCAACATTTGCGTAACCACACAATGCATATGTGGCAATAGCACTTGATCGAGGCTAAGGGAGAATACAAAGATAGTTTCAAGCAATTATAAGTACATAGCATAATAGTGAAACGAGTAAACAAATGTATTCTGAGGCCAGAAGTTGGTATTAAAAGCTTGACAGTTTAATAACATGTGTTCAAGCACAGCATCAAATGGAACATTACCAACTTACAAAAAGAGTCTTTGTGCAATTTTGGGCAGTGGTAATGTGGCTGTATAAAGAGAGTACAGTATCTCTAGATGTAACAATATATTATATTAAATTTAAAATAATTAAATGTGTAAACTTGTATTATCTTATTGAAATTACAGTCAAATTAGTTAATTAAGAGTCAAGCGTGACAGAACGATCCTTAACTTAGATCATTCCTTGGCTTTGACATGTACTATTGTAGATTCATTTTGGATTGTTTCAAGGCGGTTAGGTAATTATGTAAACTGCTTTGAATTTAGATTTGCATTTTAATAAAAGCATTATTTATGTATCAGGAAATAGAGGGATCCATTTCTAGCTAGAGAATCCGGAATTCCCAGAGTCCTAATTCCAAGGTAACTATACCGGTAGTTGAATATTTTGAAACTAATTTGAGTGGGTGCTATGGCAGCAACTGCGCCCGGTCAAGTTAGTTTCACAATATTTAACAGAATGTTGATTTAACAGTAAAGTCATACAATTTGCACACTTGATGGCATATTCAATGTTAACAACGGCGATAGATACGTCATTCATTAGGCATTTCGATTGTGACATCAGCCTACATGTGATGTAATTGTCTACGACGTTATATACTTAAGTAAGAGATTAGATGTATCATTTATGCTAGTTTTCATACTTACCAACATACCAAACTCGCCTTCTGACAATGTGACATTAGAAAGCCCTGCATTAAAATTGTCTACAATTTCCTGATTTTTAATGTACTTTGACAATTCTATGTATGCAACAAATTCATTGATGAACGTTTTAATTCCAATGAGCTTTCCAACCTCGAAACAGTCAACTGGGGCAACACCCATTACGAAAGCTAATGGCCAGAATACGTATGAGCATATCAACTGAAAAACAAACACACTGTATTAAGATAATAATAATAATAATAATAATAATAATAATAATAATAATAATAATAATAATAATAGATGATGATGATGAACAATTAGTTATAATAATAATAATAATAATAATAATAATAATAATAATAATAATAATAGATGATGATGATGATGATGATGATGAATAATTAGTTAATTCTATTATTACTGAATTCATAATACCTGAATTTCAAGCCTGTCATACAGAAACGCTGTTGAATATTTGGAAGTTATTTGAAGATTACTGAAAATGATGGCATAGTTGCACTATTCTAGCACAGTTACAGAGATACCGTCTAAAGCTGTATGGTCATAGCTTCACCCAGAAAGATATGGTGGAATACTCAAAGCATACCAATGTGTGTCAGATGGTGAATTGGTGGTTAACACAGGAATGCCACAGCTTATTAACCATTCAACACTCATATCAGTCAAAAAGGGCCTCTGCAGTTGTCTTGAGAAAGGTCCATTTGCAAACCTAGAGATAATTTTTGAAAATTTGCATCTGGAATGCCTGGCATTCATTTGAGTGGTAAAATTTCAAAAATGGTCTGCATATTGACATTTTCTTTTGAACAAAATCTAAGGCTTAAAGAGCTAAATGTGTTTTAAAGCTCGTTTGTTATTTAAATGTGATATGACATATTATTGTTGTTGTTGCAGATATTTTCTCTGTGCAACATAAATAATTTTTGAAACCCATAAATTTAATATTATTCGCCTAATCAAATTAGTTTCAAAATATTCAGCCATATATTTAATAAATTTTGACTGATATTCCATATTTCATCTTTCAAAGCCAAACGGTTAAGGAAATCAAGAAAGATAAGGAGGTTGGAAATACATAGCTACTGAATTATCTTTGCATATTTTCGACACACTGTTCATCTTGATATTGACAAGGTTACTTAGATAAAATGAAACTTACATTGCATTGGTATTAGTACTGAGAGATGGGATAATATTATGAATCTAATGAGAGCCGAGATAAGATTATCTAATTGTACATTGGCTCTTACTCAGTTCTTAGTTAATTTATACATAATCAATGAGGCAACTAAGCGTTAATTGATATCAGTAACAATAGAATTCATTTCTAACTTTGCCCCGCCCATCCCTAGCTTTGCCCCGCCCATCTCTAGCTTTGCCCCGCCCATCTCTAGCTTTGCCCCGCCCATCTCTAGCTGTTTTACGCATGTTGGGTAGATTTTTATTCCTAGAATCCCACTTTCAATGTAACTATACAGATAAGCTGTTGAATATTTTGAAATTAATTTGACTGGAGACTGTTGCTTCCTATAGTACCAACAGCTCTTAGTCAAATTAGATTTTTTAATATGGAACAGAATATTTATCAAAGGCATTCAATTCGTACCCTTGACAGACTTTTATTGCTTCACGATAGAGTTATACCGTGTCATAATGATTGTGATGTCAGCCTACATGTGAGGTAATTGATTATGACGGTATATACTTGAGTGACAGATCGGATTCCTCTAGTGCTGATCATTGTTTACTGCAGTGTGTGGTTACCAAACTCTCATTCCTGCATCTATTTTGGTTGTTCAAGTCATGTCAATTTAGCCACTCACTTCATGTAGAAGTTGTAAGCGTTTGGATACGATGAACTTTAACATAAAAGGTTACGCTGTCTTTTAGAATCTTTAAACATCAGAGCAACAATTAAAAATATAATTTCATACAATAATTAAATCATTTTTGTATGGAAAATTGTATCAATAATAGAGGGAATATTGTTTGGAAATTACATATGATAGTATTTGCTCAATATGATATCTAGCCAAAGGAATTGATTGTTAATCAGCTATTATTTACTAGTACAGAGATGGCAAATCTCTAACACGTAATAGAATTAGTGTGCTATATACCTCAAACGTCAAAGCTGGGTTATCAACACCTGCACGATGACCAAACCATGTGAGTGTACCATTGATGAACGCCAATAAAGAGATGAAAGCAATTAGATTGACTATAACGTTTGCTATCAATTTGATTGATGCTGAAGCACCATTTGATGCAGCCTCCAAAATATTGCGTTCGTTCCTGTCAAAATAAAAAGAAGACCATTCACAATATAATCAGCCTTGCCTAGAAAGACCACGTTAGATACAAAAAAACATGTGGACTTAACTATTCAACGCCTTGTGGTCTGAGCACACAACATTTATCTACAAGGTTAACTGTATAAATAGTCCAATTGCTAATTACTCTTATATCACTGTAACAGCAAGGTAGATGCATATACACACATTTTCGCATGCACAGACGCATGTATATCATATGCACATGTGCGTGCATCCATGCGTGTGTTTGTGTGTGCATGCATGCATGCATGCATGCGTGCGTGCGTGCGTACGTACGTACGTGCGTAAGTGTGTGAGCATGCAATTATCAGATCCTGTGTCAGCCTATTACTCCTGGGGCCATATTCACGAAGCGTGCCTAAGTTCTGCACCCGCATAACTGCTTACACCTATTTAGAACAACCGATTACGTCCTATTTTTTAAGAGATGGCTAAATATTAAACAATTGTAGGTGAATACGGATATTTTTGGACTTATTATTTCGTGCTTAAGTACCTTTCGTGAATATTTCCCTGGATGTTATGCAAAAGAAGGTATACATGTGCAACTCATCTGAATGAAGTATTGACCTAAAACTAGACAAATATTTCGTTTTGTAGATGTGATGGTTCGAAAACCAGTATCATTATCTCATAACCGTAAAACTGCATATTTATGAAAAACCGGTTTTGACAATATATCTTTTTAAATAGTATGTTTGTGTTGAATAAAATTTAATCCATATAGCTAATTATTATATAAAATCCACTAAATAAACTGGGGAAAAGGTTCTTTTTCATTTGTATATCGATAGAATATTTCTAAATCGTATTGCTACGTACATTCAGAAATTGTAATCTGCTAGCATTTAATTAACTTCTATGATACACGCTTGAAAGCGTATCATAAGCCAGCTAGTGTTTCTGATATCTATGTCTATTATGAATTCTGAACGTGCATCTGGGACTTTAAACTGGGAAGTGATCTAACATGGCAACGTAAGTTGATATCGTATTTGTCTAATCGGTCGGGCGATCAAGAGTAATTTCTCGTGAAACATCATGAGGTGGCTCGACGTGCGTTGATATACATATTTAGCGCCGAAAAACAAGTTTTATAGCTTACAACATATACAGTTTTAAACCAAGTCCTTCCAAATCGCACTAATGATCTATATTAAAATACGTCTGATTTCCTTTTTCGTGGAAACTTTGCGCTAGTAAATAGTCTAATAGTTTGATTATATGTATCTGATTAATTGAATCAATAAATTCGATTTACTACACATGTGCACACCTATACAATAGCCAGATTTGTACCACGTGACAGTATTACGACGTCTATAACTAGATTCAACCTAAGCATGTGTAAATGTAGGCCATCAGGATTCGGGAACTAGTCTCAATATACATTTGCATAACGCTTTTCATCTGACTGGTCTCCGAAATGGAGTCTGTGTAACAGTCTAGTTAGGGAATGTTCAGAATGTATCAAATTTCCAAGACGTGAAATGACTAACTATTGAGTAATATTTTTAGCAAATGCTCTACAAAATTTTCTAACTGTAGTTTGAAGTCATCCAATAACAGACATTTATAGTTTCCACTCCTCGCGCGAACTGCTTGAATTGGCCGCTGAAAGCCACAGTAAATTTGGCAATGTATCTGTCTACTCGTTATCCTAGAGGTGGATATATGAATTGTTAATTGGCTAGGAATCTCATATGTGACTGACATTGTGCAAGAACTCGAAATGACAATGCGACGAATTTAAAAGTGCAAAATCTAATGTGTTAAAGCAATTTAAGTAATGATTTCACTATATCCTCTAAAATTATATTGGATACGATAGCTACAGATTTAAGTCTGCTACTAAAAACGTTATATTTTGTGGCATTGCGATTTTTTGTTCCACGAAAACTGAAACTATTTCCAGCCAATAAATCGGATATCTGGTTAAAACCGGTTTCATGGCTAAAACTGTCACAGATTGTGTTTTTACCAAAACCGCACAGCCCTAATGTCATGGTGAAAATCTAAAATACAGGTGGGCTCACCCTTTTTCCATTTTGTACACCAGATTAGCACTGACAGTGACTTTTTCTGATTCTGGGTAAAACAATTTTGCCATAGCTAGGGCAGCAGGAGCTGATATTACTGATGCTGTAATGAGATGGTTTGCAGGTACCTGAGGAAAGTAATTAGAAACGACCATTTATCTATAGACGCACTATGTGTGCAAGGTACATGAGTGTGTACATATGTGTCTCTATAACAATATTACTCTATGTATTTAGACAAGTATAACTCTATTTTTTAACATTATCTGCAGTCGTTATCTATAGTTTGCAGTGTGAAATCTGGAAATTATATACCAAGTCCACAGAAAGGAAGCTGCCAAACTACCTACCAATTCAATTCAATTTAATTTATTTACTGCAAGAGGTATTTATATGCTGGTTGTACCAGCAGCAGCGGTAGCAACAACAACAACAACAACAACAACAACAACACAACAACAGTAACAGCAGCAGCAGCAGCAACAGCAGGCGCAGCAGCAGAAGCAGAAGCGGCGGCAGCAGCACCTGTTATGCTATCTGCTTGCATAAAATAATCATAAAGGGTGTGTGGTTGACTTATACACATAACTCATAGATCCATGAATTTCATGAACCACAATTTCGAGGTAGTTATACTCATAAACGGTTGCCTATTTTGAAACTAATTTGCTGGCATATGCAGCAAGAGTTCCTAGTCAAATTTGTGTAAAAAATCAACAGATTATTTATTACATTGTAGATTATTTTGGCACTTTGGCCTTCGACAGATTAATCTACCTAACTATAGTTTCTATGTCAAATGGCAGATTAGTGAGGAAGCCACACAATGGATAGATCCATTACCTCGGAATTGGGATTCTGGGAATTCATGGTTCAGAGTTTATAAATTGATCTCAACACATGCAACACGCTGTTGGAGCTTAGCTACAAATCGATGGGTAACAGCTAGAGATGGAGCTCTCTATTGTTGTATGGTGGGAATATATGATATCATAGTTTAATAAAGACTTTATTCCAAAGAGAATAAGCTATAGTTTCGTTTATGTAACAAAACTTACACCAAAACTGATATAGGCAGCAAGCACAGCCCCAGCAATTGTGGCGAACCCACCGGTCATGATTGCGTGTAGTTCCGAGTTTGTCATGTATTCTAGAAATGAACGGAATATCAATGGTGCCTCTGTCTGTAAATATAGTTGTTTTAATTTATTTCCAATTTTCAGAGTTCGTAAATAAAATTCTAAAACAACATCAGTGAAGCTTTGTCAGGCATTTAATGAATCCCTATATGTATATATTATTGTGTACTGTTCTGCAAATATTATATATTGTAGCGAAATGTTGATGACCACCTCCCTTTGCCATCAAACCAATTCCACAAAATTCTGGAAATGTTTCTAGCTTGATTTCCACCTTCGTGTTCGTTAATCACAGCTTTATTTACGCGAGTTGCAAACCAGTTGTCTCAACGGACATAACTTAGTGAACCTGTAAATAAAGCAGATTTGCCAGAAAGATCCATATAGAGATAAGAGGTCACACCACCTATTATCTATCACGCCACCCATTATCTATCACACCACCTATTATCTATCACAACACCTATTATCTATCACACCACCTATTATCTATCACAACACCTATTATCTATCACAACACCTATTATCTATCACACCACCTATTATCTATCACAACACCTATTATCTATCACACCACCTATTATCAATCACACCACCTATTATCTATCACGCCACCTATTATTTATCACACCACCTATTATCTATCACACCACCTATTATCTGTCACACCACCTATTATCTATCACAACACCTATTATCTATCACACCACCTATTATCTATCAGAGAGTTAGTGTTATTATATATAGAATGCTTATTAGATATCAGTTGTTTCTGTTCCTTACCATACCAAGGAAGATATTGGCGGCAGCATTGAGCGATTCAGCAGGAGATGTGCCCATAAGGAATGCCATACCTCGTGCAATAACTCTAATTATAAACTGCATCACGCCAAGGTAGTACAGTATGGAAACTAGTGTGCTGAAGAATACGATGATTGGAAGCACCTATAATAATAATAATAATAATAATAATAATAATAATAATAATAATAATAATAATAATAATAATAAAAATAATAATAATAATAAAAATAATAATAATAATAATAATAATAATAATAATAATAATAATAATAATGAATACGTCATATGCAGGCAGACATCAGAATACTTAATGATGTATCTAGCCAGGAACATTGAAAACAAATATATGAATTGGATGTCTTTACTATTTAATAAACATTCTGTTGAATATTTTTAAATTAATTTTACTGGGAGCTATTGCTGCCATATGCGGAAACCGGCCCAGTCAAATTAGTTTCAAAATAATCAACAGCTTACTTGTACATTAAACCTGAAATCAGAATTCTGGGAATTCGGGATTTAATGAACATAAATTGATTTCAACATTCACAGAAGGTGGGCGGAACTTAGGTGGAAAATGGATCCCTATATATTGGGTGTATATTGTTCAACTGGAGATAATCTGGTGGAAAATTTATCTGTAACCCACATGTGTATATTGATGTACTTTCGAGAAAGAGAATGGACGGATCCAGATTTAACTATGCCCTGCCTATCTTTAGCTAATCTCCACCCACAGTCAAATTAATTTCAAAATATTCAACATAATGTTTATTAAATAGTAAAAACATGCAATTCATACAACTTGATGGACTATTAAGCATTTAGGTTGTGGCATTCATGCTGTAGTTTATTATAACATCAGCCTACATGTGATGTGCTTGATTATGATGTCATATACAAGTTAATCACCTCAATAAAGGACTAATCATCGTTTATCTACGTCCTGCCCATTTATAGCTATGCTCCAACTCTGAATTCCCAGAATCCTAAAATCAAGCTATACAAGTAAGCCGTTGAATATTTAGGCATCCGCAGTAACCAGTCAAATTAGTTTCAAAATATTCAACCGACTTTTTATTAAGTGATAAAACATACAATTCGTATGAATGATGAACCTTTAAACATTCATGACTGAGTTAGCTATGTTATAGCTGATTTTGATTGTGGCATTATCCTGCTATGGATATAATTGATTATTGTATCATATACTTGACTGACATATCAGATTTATTCATTTCCTAATGCATAAATAATGCTTTTATTCAAATAACACTCTAAATTCACATCCGTTTACATTAACCATCTGACTTGAAACAAGTCATTATGAATCGCCAATAATACATGGCAAAGCCAAGGAAAGATTTCAACAGAATATTTATTAAATAGGAAATCCATCAAAGATACACGATTCGATCACTTGATAGACTACTCTATCTTCCTGATGGAGTATTGTATGTCAAATATGTTTGTCACATTAACCTATATGTTACGTAATTGATTATCACGTCAATACTTGAGTGACAAATTGCATTCGTCCATTCTCAGTAAGTATCTACTAGTAATAATTTTTATTGATTTTCTGCCAAAAAGGATGAATCAAGGAAAATTCCTTTTCATGATATGTATATATACTTACCCAAAATGCAAAAATTGACAACAGATTCTCAGTGAACAGAAATCCAGAACCTTTGCTTGTATATGTCACCACCTCATTCATTCTATCACCGAGCCAGCTGAATGCTTCAAAGCCAAAGGTCCATCTCAAGATCATCAAAGCAAATGCAAATTGAATATACAAGCCTAATATCACAGGACGCCATCGTACCTGAACGTCAAAGATAGCAAAGTCTTAATAACGGTAACAAAGGCGGTTCTCGTCATCCTGCCACTTCAGTTGACCTGTGACCAGCATACAGCAGCAACACTGATGCTGAAGACAATGATCGTGGCGATGTGTAACATGACGTCATCGTAGCGATAAGGCACCTGCTGTTACCACGACCGATGCTAATTATGGCAATAGCCCTTTCCACGCGTTATCAATCCATACTATGACGTCATAATCAACTACGCGACGTGTAGAATGACATCACAATGAATGACGTAGATAAGTACGTCACGAACGCATATTTGAAGACGGGTCATGCGTTGTTGTATGAATTGTATGTCTTTACTATTTAATAAATATGGTGTTGAATATTTTGAAACTAATTTAACGAAGTCAAATTAGTTAGAAAATATTCAACAGCTTACCTGTATAGGTTTCAGGAAATTGATAGTTCGGGCATTTGGGGATCGATCAATCCCAACACGGCGAAGTGAGCGTGGAGCTTAGTTAGAGATGGGCGGGGCATAACTAAAAATTGAAAGGTCCAGTGTGCTACTAATGAAGCTGATGATTATAACAATGGTGTGGCAAAAACCACAGGGACATGATGCTGATGCCTTGTGGTTATTGCCAAGGCAAGCCTCTAATATGGACATCGAAAATGCTATTAGTTACAACAGTGTTTTTCCGTGGGTGCAGGCTGTTACCACACGCCACACATGCAAACATTGTATTTTAACACATTTTACATTTCCAAAGCATGGTGAGGGAAACATATTTGTGTGCGCATGTGGTAACAGCCTGTACCCTGGCAAGACACTGGTGTAGCAAGTGTATTACCACCAGACGTCAGCAAGAGATTAAGATAGAAGGAGAGAGAGAGAGAGAGAGAGAGAGAGAGAGAGAGAGAGAGAGAGAGAGAGAGAGAGAGAGAGATTTTATCTAAACTTAAATATTGCCAATTTTCAACACTTATGTCATCATTTTCAGAATACACCAACACTTATGATGTCATCATTTTCGTCATTGGCTATTGTTACGTCATAATTAATCTATGCAATAAGACTAAAACTGGTCGCGCGGGGAATACCGTGTAGTATTGCCCTCGCAACAGGGAAATACAAGATTATACCCAACTGATCTTAACCAATCCGATAACAGAAAATGGTCATGTGACATTGCTGAGGGTTAATAAGATATTTTATCCCAGTGCATGGCAGTAAAATGTGCCATTACATATATACACACATAGCCCTGACACTCGCATACCGAATAGATATACGAATAAAGACTATGCTTTTCATAGCATACAGATGTTTAGTGGGTATGGGAGTAGCAAAAAAAAGCATGGAAAATTGTGACTGTGATGCTGATGATAACTGTGGTGGTGGTCGTGGTGGAGGTTGCAGCGGTGGTGGTGGTGATTGTGGTGGCGGCGGCAGGATTGATGGTTGCATTAGCAGATGTTATGCTAGTGGTAGTAGTGACCGTAGTGGTGGTGTCAGCAGCAGTGGCGGCAGTGGCGATAAAGGTGGTACTGGTAGTGTGTGGTCGTAAAGGTCATAGGGGTCGTAGTCATGATGTTTGTGGTTGAGGTAGTGGAGGCAACGACAACGATATCGAAGATGGCGATGAAGATGACGACAGAGTTTTAAAAGAGTATTAAATAGTTTGGTGAATAACAATGATGCAATGATACTAATGATGATAAAGATGATGACTTACCCCAGCAGGGTCATGTGAGAAAACAAAACAGAAAAGAACAAGGACTGCAATTCCTGCAGCTGAGATGAGATTTCGTGGATTATTGATCCCAACATCAACAATTACCCAGACGACAGCAAACAGAGCAAATGCCACGATGAAACCATAGTAACATCTGATTAACAATAATAATAATAATAATAATAATAATAATAATAATAATAATAATAATAATAATAATAATAATATATAAATAAATAAATAGGCCTAAAAATGTAATGCTTCACTACTGATAGCAGATGAGGGTGTGGTTAATGCTGACTAAAATACAGCTACAGATGCAGTCTTATGATTTCATAATTTATATTATTTTTTGTTTTAGTGATTGGATTGGTCAGAGTGTGTTCTTGAAATGTATCCTTATATTTCATGACGAGTAGGCCTAATGCATTTCACAGTATTTTGTCATTTACAAGTACCATTATTACATCATCGCTCCTAGGCAACGTAGCTAGTTAGTAGGTCATCATTCGCTTATAATGGACTTTTCCATTTTTAGGTATGCCCCGCCCATCACTAGCTAAGCTCCACCCACACCTCGCCGTGTTGGGATTGATCGATCCCCGAATGCCCTAGCTATCAATTTCCTGAAATCTATACAGGGAAGCTGTTGAATATTGTGTAACTAATTTGACTGGGTGTTGTTGCTGCCTTTGGCAGCAACAGCGCCCAGTCAAATTAGTTTCAAAATATTCAACAGAATATTTTTTAAATAGTAAAGGCATACAATTTGTACAACAACGCATAGACCGTCTTCAAATATGCGTTCGTGATGTACTTATCGACATAATTCATGACGTCATCCATTATGATGTCATTCTACGCATCACGTAGATGATTATGACGTCATATGATGGGTGCATACTCTGGAAAGGTGAATTAGATACTGTGTTGGTGCATGCGTGGTAATACATTGTGGTGTACTGACGTCACTGGCACCAGACATTACTACACTAATGTGATGCTTTAATGGATGAATCCACTTTTAGTTCTGTCCCGCGCATCTCTAGCTAAGCCCCGCCCATGCTTTGCGGATGTGGAGATCCATTTATAGTCTATAGTTTGAATTTTGAATTCCCATAATCCCAATTTCATGGTAATTATAAAACTAACATAAACTAATTTGACTGGGTGGCAGTCGGATTAGTTTCAAAATTTTCAACATAAATTTTATTAAACAGTAGACATACAATCCGTACAACTGACTTACATTTTAAAAGTTGACGATGGACTTAGCTATTCATTCATTGCGCATATTGATTGTGACGTCAGCCTACATGTGATGTTATATATGCCTACTTGAGTCACAGATTGGATTCGTAGCTTAGGTTTCTCATGTTTATGGGTTTGGTAAATGATGACGTATTTCTGGATAGAACTGTTTGTTAGCTATTTAAGCGTTGGAATTTCACATTATTCAACAGAATATTCCTTACATCATAAATAATTCTTCACATCTTGTGTGCAATGGGTAAATAATTATGCGATTGTTAATTTAAATTTTTTTTAAACTACTATATAGTGAATGATAATGTAATAAAGTAATGATTATGACGTAATAAAAACTAAAGAATACAATTCAGGGTCGATTACATGTGTATGATGCCAGAGTACTCCGACTTAAGAAGTCTATAGACTTTATCTGCATCACACCTTGTAAGATATCAAAAGAAATTCCTAGCTGTTGGCATTGTTGTATTTTCTCTAAAACAATGCTCGCGCTAGTGTACAGGATATTAATACGACAAGCCTATTATGTCTTGGTCGGTCCGTCTAAAGCTCAGACTTAATATGCGTAACTGACTAGTACACACATAGTATTCCCGTCAAAAGATATATACGTACTAGTCTGTCAGCTTATGTAGCAAAATTTAGGTTTATGTGTATTTTCAGGAACATTCTTCGTAACTTTCAGGAAGCATTAAGATGGCGGCCAAAAGCACCAAAGTAAATTTAGCTTTTGCTTTTTCTTTTACCGTAGCGACTATCATCTTGAATTTTAAAATTCACAATTTATTTTACATGATATCTTCGTTTCTAAGTTGTATAGAAGCTTGATGCTAAAAGCTATAACATTTTAAAGGTCAATAATATTTCTCTTATTATTCTAAATTCCTGCAATCATACTATCCTGAAGATTACATAATGGATTTCAAAATAGCGCCATCAAAGGCTATGTTATGTTATTTGTTTGTATCTAAGCGATGTAAAAATGATTCTAACGGCAATAAGTTGTTTATGGTCAACGAATGCCATAACTTTCTTTCTGAACCCCATCTTGGTTTGCAAATTGGAACCATTTAGGATTTCAAAATGCCTGGCATCTATTAATTTTTAGTTCAACTGTTCAAACATTTAATATAACATTTTCAACAATGAAAGCCTGTTTATCTCAATTTCGGTGTAACTAGTCGAAAAGCCATTGAAATTTTCAACAGAAAATGTAGGTGCCATGTTCATGACGTACATATGGCATTAATCGTTACTGAAATGTGATGATTCAAACAACGAATTAAGACTATCTGCAAGCGGACACTTGTGAAAACTGGTATGGTAGTTTTGGTCGTATTATGCATGGCAAGCATATTTGTTGCTATGCTGAGAATAATTTGGTTGAAAAGATAGGTCTAACTTAATTAGGATATCGAGAGATTACACGACGTAGGCATGACGTAGGCAACTAATCCCGGCCATTTTGAAATCAAACAAAGCGTGGTCTAATTTAAAACACAGATGCAGTCTTCTTTAATTTGCTAATGTTAGCTACATAAAAACTTCTAAAACGTGTCTACGTGGCCTAGTAAGTAAGATGCCGGTTGACATATGCAGTAAATAGCGGCCATTTTGAAATCCAAAATGGTTGACAAAATCTAATGATTGCACAATTGTGCTTGTTTTATTAATTATCACAACCATAAGAGTCTTTGACAGTATTGTCTTTGGAATTGAGTTTATCCTGGTCGTATAAATAAAGATATTGCCAAAAGTAGGGTCAAAATGATGGCCATTTTACAATAAAAGATGGCTGACAAAACTTTAACATTTCAGAATTGCTTTTTATTCAGTATTACACCCATTACAGTATCTGATAAGATGAAAGGATAATTATTTTAATTGGGTTCTTAGAAAGAAAAATGTAGTCTACCATGCAGTCAAGATGGCTGACAAAACTTTAACATTTCAGAATTGTTTTTTATTCAGTATTACCGTGAAGTTGTAGATCCAAAATTTTGAAATCCAAGTTTTTTGGCAAAACTATGCAGTTCCAGAATGATGTTTATTTGATTCAGTATGGTAGCAATAACAATCGCTAACACTAAGATGGCAGTATTACCTTTGCAATCGTGCTTATATAGGCCATAGAAAGGAAAGAATAGCATAAACTAGGTTCATATTGGTGGCCATTTTGAAATCCAAGATGGTTGCCGTAATGGTGATGGAAAAACATGGCAACAAATAATTTTGCATTTCTCCGTGTTAGAAGAATGTTTTCTGAAAATTGCTAAGAATGTACCAAAAATGCAGATAAATTAGACACACTATATTTGGAATGTTTCAACAGAATATTCGTTTTCTGGCTATGCCACACCCATTTAGCCACGTTCCGCCAACTTTTGACATGTGTTGGAATAGAATTAAAACTTTGAAACATGAATTCCTAGTATCCTAAATTTTAAGGTAGCTATACAGGTAAGCTGTGGAATATTTTGAAACTAATTTAACTTTGGGTTGTGTCGGCAACATCTCCCAGTCAAATTATTTTCAAAACTTTCAACAGAATGTTGATTAAATTGTAAATTTCTCAAAGACATGCAATTCGTACATTTTTTGGGTGGGGCTTTTCAATTTTAGTGGCTGAGCTGTGACAGTTTGATTTTCACGTCAAATAAAAAATAATTGTGTATGACGTCAAATACGCATATGACAGATCGGATCTCTCCGTTGTCTCTTTAAAGTTTAGCCAAGGGCCTTTGATACAACGATGAATCCTTCAGGTATACATGGAAAGATTATAGGGACTGACATTCATTATGGGAAATCATACATTATATTATTTAAGCTACTGCATGCACACATAACGCGAACACATGAATAAGTTAAGTTCACATATTTATTTGGCGACAGACATAAGCCGGTCGCGCCTGCATATAGGTCTAATGTACTGGTTGTCTCCCCTGGGCAGGCAACACGACGCTTGAGGCACATAAGTGCCCAGATTGTTTAATAAGCGAGACTCGCATATTATATGAATATTGATAATGCCTCTATATTTATATTCTATGCTGCATGATATGCTGGTAAATGGCTTGGTATACACGATTACGGTAAACCTTTAGTGGATATTGCTCACTGCCTGAATACTGTAAATTTTTCTTTTGGAGGATACTGTAGACTTTTGAAGAATATTGCTGATTACTGTAAACTGTGGAGGATATTGATGGGGCGGTGGTGCAAAAATTAGCATGATGTTGACCGCCTGAAGCAGCCCAGTCTAGTAGCTACTAACATGATTACCTCACTGGTACTATGTTGTAGAATCTACCATGATTGGCTGGGATAAGCATTCCATTGTAAGAGGTGATGGGCTGTTGGCTTAGAATATTCAGATTTCCATATATGGATGGTGACTGCTTCATTACCTCATAAATTTGGTATGCTGCTTGCTTACCCTGCATTCCATAACTGTATGGGAGATGCTATGAACACATCACCTATCAAGGGGGAGGGGGGGGGGGGGGTAATTCTTGACTATTTTGTACCTCAATCAGCTTAATACCACTTGCTTGACTAAGGTTTGACTCTGTGAATTATATCACAGTAATATCCAATATGAATCCATTAACTATGTTTAATGATTGATTGATTGTCAATCATTAAACTTCAGCTATACTAAAAGTTTAAACGTACCCATTCGTAATCCGTTTCCGTTTCTTCTTATTCATTTTCCTCCAGCTCGTTTTCACTTTGTCCACACATCCATCGACCTGGTCATTAAAACTGTTCAATAATAGACGGCATGCTATAAACACGACAGTTAGAACTGTGCACACTAGCAACCTCACAGAGCCCTCATCTCCATAACGATACCACATAGCATAGCCAAAATATGCGAAATACAATCCTGCCAGTATTATGTAAATTACAATCCATATTATGTTGTTGTACGTGGTCCAATAGTTGCCAAAACATGTTTGTATACGGAGAACCTGTCGGGTAACTGCGTTGCCCATTCGTCTTCGGTCATCATTATGTCGCTGTTGTTGTTCGACATCATAATTGTCTTCCGAATTATTGTCAATAGAGATATCTTCTTCACCTGTCACGGTAGATGCTCGCTGTGATGGAAGAGGATATAAGAGGTGTAACGCTTTGAGCACTGATGTTATAGTATCTTAATTTCAAGACATAGGTAAATAAATAAATAATTAAATAAATAAAAAAATAACACAATAAATAATTAAATAAATAAATAACCCTCGCCCTTCTGTTTGTGTCACATTGTAAAAGGTTTCCGGATTTTCAGGATTTTTTCGGATTTTCCAATTTTTCGGATTTACTTCTTATATGTTATTATTCGTGTAATATGTAAGCGGAACATGGCTATATAATTGTATTTATTTATTAGCTGCTATTAATATTACTGTGGGAAATGGTCTTAGTAAGTAATAAAAACTTATACCCTATCCCTTTGTATAAAGCATGCAATAAATTATGTTTAAATCTAAAAAGATACCCCAGAACTAATTCACTCTTTGCCTCAAATAGGCTCAATGTGGGCTGGATAAAATTGTGGTCTCTCCATGATATACGGTAACGCTAGAAGTGCTGCGTCACATCCGGGTCGTATAATCGGCACCGCATCGACAGTTGTTCATTACGGTAAAACCAGTTTCCTACCCACAACGTGACACCCGTGGCTTAGAGGTAATGAGACCGTCTCCTAATCCGAGGGCCATGGTTTCAAATCCTACCTTCGCCTGATGAGTGTGAGTAGTTTATTTATTTCATAACCACAATACCACGTATAATGGATGAATCCACTTTTAGCTTTGCTCCACCCATCCCCAGCTAAGCTCCGCCCGTGTTTTCCGTGTGTTGGGATCGATTTATATACGTTGAGTCCTGAATTTCCAAAATTCCAATTTCAAGGTAACTATACAGGTATGCTCAGTGGCGTATGTCTAACCCCCACAACCCCCACAACCCCCGCAACCCCCGCAACTGCAGAGGGTCCCAGGCTTGGAAGGAGCCATGTGATTCGATGGAAACAAAAAAAAATTTGGGAGAGAGAAACTCGTTCGGTATGCCGTATGTCAGTGTGTTCTCCCTTTAAGAGGCTTAACCATACATTGTTGTCTGCTTCTGGCTTCACTGTCATTTGTACAACTTTGTTGTTATTCTTAACCTTACCAGTGACAGTTGCCAGTGCCGAGAGATCTTTCTCAAAACTAAAATTAACAAGAGGCCCAAGGGCCTGTGGCGCTCACATTGGACCATTAGCATTTGAACCATTTAGATCTAAATAGACATGATGGATAATTTCCGGAAAATCCAAGAGGGCCACCCAAAAAATCGACCAAGCAAAATTCTCATTTAATTTCTTGAAGCCTATCGTCATGGTCACTCCACCAAATTTTGTTTATATCGACCAGTAGTAGTAGTAGTAGTAGTAGTAGTAGTAGTAGTAGTAGTAGTAGTAGTAGTAGTAGTAGTAGTAGTAGCAGTAGTAGTAATAGTAATAGTAGTAGTAGTAGTAGTAGTAGTAGTAGTAGTAGTAGTAGTAGTAGTAGTAGTAGTAGTAGTAGTAGTAGTAGCAATTAAAGGCTTCTGGAAAATCCTTCCAAAATCCAAGATGGCCGCTATAATAATTAGCCAATCAAATTCCTGTATACAATTTCGGAAGCATGTAACCATAGGATCCCTCCCGCCAGGTTTCATTGAAATTCGTCCATTGCTTAAGTAGCATTTTAAAGGATTTCTAAAAAAGATTTGGGAAACCTAAGGTGACTACCGAAAAAGATCGACCAATCAAAACACTCATTAGTATTCTGGAAGCCGATCAGCATACGATCGGACCATTGATTAAGGAACACTAGCATTTTAAAGGATTTCTAGAAAACCCAAATGGCCGCCGGAAATTTACAAATCAGAATTCTGTATACCAGTTCAGCATACTATCCTCATAGAGTCGTTCCAGCCAAATTAAGTCCGTCAAATAGTTAATGAGAAGTAGCATTCTGACAATTTCCTGTAAATTGTTCATAAAATCGAAGATTTTAACTCGAAAATTTAACCAATCAAAATTCTGATTAGGTGTTCTGGAGTCTACCATGATAGAGCCAGTCTAGTCAAATTTGTTTGAAAAATATCCAGCAACTAAGGAGAAGTAGTGTTTTGACAATTTCCGATCAATTTTTCATAAAATCAGATTTTGACCCGAATAATTAACCAATCCAAATTCTGAATAGGGGTTCTAGAACCTACCACTATAGAATCAGTGTAGCCAAATTTGGTTGAAATATTTCAACTAGCTAAGGGGGATTAGCATTTTGAAAATTGTTCATAAATTTTTCATCCCGAAAAATTGACCAATCAAAATTCTGAAAAAGCGATTGGAGGTTACCAGCATAAGATCCTTCCAGCCTAATTTGGTAGAAATCTTTCAAACCGTTAAGGAGAAGAAGCAATTTGATGGACGGACGGACGACAGATGGATGGCGGACGGCTGCCATATACGCTCACTTGGTCTTTCAGGCCATGTGAGCTAATAAAGAACTATTTGAGATGCACGATGTCATAGGAAAGGTTAAAGGGCCTCAGTTTACTGAGCATTGAATCAGAATGTCCACGTCAACTGAACATGGAAGAGGCAGTTGGCGCCTTTACACAAATGAAGGCAAGAAAATGGAAGTTTTAAAGTAGGTATACTGTAACTGATGGCTTGTCTGTGAACAGATTGGTTGAACTATTGTACGTTTGTAATTCATATTATCTTGACCTCGAATGAGATTATTTTTCTCTTCTCAGATTCTATGATACACCTTTGGTTGGCTTTGAAATGCATCAAAATCAAATCCAGGCCCCGCTCATCTAGTCCTAGTTTGCAGCTGCATGATGACCATGCGGCATGAGGCTCCCACAGTTATAACATACAGACTCATATGCTGTTGGGTGCGTCTCCCTTAGACTCTCCCTCCATCTCACGCACGCACGCGCGCACAGCATCGCTAAATTCCACACTTACTTCTGGAGATCGGAAATGCAAGAGTCCATCCGAGGCCATATAGATTTCATAATTTTGACACACACACCCTCCGCTAATCCAATTTCTGGTTTTGCTTTGAACGGATGTTTGTGGAGGGGGTGGGGCCTTGGAAATCATTCTTGCAGGGGGCCCCTGGTCAGCCTTGCTACGACACTGGCTAAGCTGTTGAATATTTTGAAACTAATTTGACTGGGTGCTGTTGATGCCTATGGCAGCAACAGGGTCCAATCAAATGAGTTTCAAAATAGTCCGTTTATTAAATAGTAGACATACAGTTCGTACAATTGACGGACTATTAAAGGTTCATGACGGACGTTGTTACGACATTAACTACGCATTTTGATATGTGACGTCCGCCTACATGTGACGTAAATCATTATGACGTCATATACTTGAGTGACAGATTGTATTTCTCCATTGCTATATCACAGCGAATATAATCAATGAAACATTGTTGGAAAAGTCATGCGAGAAGTTAAAAGCTGGTAATGTATGACAGGTTGTTCCTAGACAACAATCAATGGACCTTTCCATTTTTAGCTATGCCCCGCCCATCACTAGCTAAGCTCCACCCACACATCGCCGTGTTTGGATTGATCGATCCCCGAATGCCCTAGCTATCAATTTCCTGAAAGCTATACAGGGAAGCTGTAGAATATTTTGTAACTAATTTGACTAGGTGCTATGGCAGCAACAGCGCCTAGTCAGATTAGTTTCAAAATATTCAACAGAATATTTATTAAATAGTAAAAGCACACAATTTGTACAACAAGGCATAGACCGTCTTCAAATATGCGTTCGTGACGTACTTATCGACATCATTCATGACGTCATCCATTATGATGTCATTCTACACACCGCGTAGATGATTATGACGTCATATGATGGGTACATACTCTGGAAAGGTGAATTAGTGCACTAGCTAGCTGACATCACAGTCAAAATGAAGTAACTCCATCCAGAAAATCGAGAAGTCCGTCATATCACGAAACAATCTAAAAAGTAAAAAGAGAGCATTGGCTTCATGCTGAGAATACGCATCTAACTTAATGAGCGGACATTTTGCCAGGTCTAGACTTAAGTAACGAGTAGACTGTTACACAGACCCAACTTCGGAGACCAGACAGGTCTGGACCCAATCTATCTCCATAGTGAAATGTGAACGCATCACTGTGGATCGTGTTAATTGTGATGTCATCTTAACCCCTGTATCACTAGGCTTGATACGGACATTAAAATCAACTCGATCCGTCCAACGGTGTATTGTGTATTGTCTGGTATACATATAGTGTATTGTCTGGTATACATATAGTGTATTGTCCGGTATACATATATCGTATTGTCTGGTATACATATAGTGTATTGTCTGGTATACATATATCGCATTGTCTGGTATACATATAGTGTATTGTCCGGTATACATATAGTGTATTGTCTGGTATACATATATCGTATTGTCTGGTATACATATATCGTCTTGTCTGGTATACATATAGTGTATTGTCTGGTATACATATAGTGTATTGTCTGGTATACATATATCGCATTGTCTGGTATACATATAGTGTATTGTCCGGTATACATATAGTGTATTGTCTGGTATACATATATCGTATTGTCTGGTATACATATATCGTCTTGTCTGGTATACATATAGTGTATTGTCTGGTATACATATATCGTATTGTCTGGTATACATATATCGTATTGTCTGGTATACATATAGTGTATTGTCCGGTATACATATATCGTATTGTCTGGTATACATATAGTGTATTGTCCAGTATACATATAGTGTATTGTCCGGTATACATATAGTGTATTGTCCGGTATACATATAGTGTATTGTCTGGTATACATATATCGTATTGTCTGGTATACATATAGTGTATTGTCCGGTATACATATAGTGTATTGTCTGGTATACATATAGTGTATTGTCTGGTATACATATAGTGTAGTGTCCGGTATACATATAGTGTATTGTCCGGTATACATATAGTGTATTGTCCGGTATACATATAGTGTATTGTCCGGTATACATATAGTGTATTGTCTGGTATACATATAGTGTATTGTCTGGTATACATATAGTGTATTGTCTGGTCCGTTGAAGATTCAATTCCCTTTCTCACCAATGGCGAAAATTATTACGCTAATTACCACTCAATACACACAAGATTCTTTTCTCGATCTCGTATCGAAGGATCACGAATGTGTACGAACAGCGGCGGCAGCGGAGGCGACGGCGGCTGTGGCTCGGTGGTAGTTGTGGTGGTAATAGTGGTGGTTGTAATGGTCGCGGTGGTTGTAGTGGTAATAGTTGTGGTTAAGGTAGTGGAGTTGACGACAACGATGGCGAAGATGGGCATAAATTTACGATTTAATAAACCAGTGATTCCAGTTTTCAAGGTATTTAGGCCTACTTGAATTCCGATTTTTGTTTTTTCATTCCATTATGTTTTTCTTTAAAATGGTGTTCTTCAAAATTTACCTCTGGAATGACTGGCTAGACTATCGAGCCAGCCATTCCAGTGGTAAAGATTTAAAAATAGTCTACTTTTGGTCATCAAATGGAGATTTCTATGAGAATTAAAGGGTTAAACCATGATAAGCTGAGTGGTTCTCAATGCTAGTCATATAACCCCATAGAGCTTCTGGGGCTAGATGTGGGCCCCAAACCCCACACCATAGAGTGGGTTCAGCCAATTCTTAATTTTAGCTCTATTTGAAAAATCAGCACCAGTGTTCTTGAGAAACCATTTATAAATATTTTCTTAAGTATCATTTTAAATACCACCCTTATTGAATAGACAAGACTCTTCACAAGCAAAGTTATGGCTTGATACTGATTGCATTAATGCAAAACGTATTCCATTGCTTTATTCTATTCAATGACTCGTTTTTTAATTTCACGACGACGACGACGACGACGACGACGACGACGACGACGACGATCAAGCTCAAGGGGCCGATTTAGAATAATTAGATCCATATACTGTATGAGTGAGATGACATTTACACAAGACATAAAACACGAACTAATAATGTTGACTTGATGTTTATGCAACATCAAACTGACAGTAAATGCTCCATTTTTAAGATTTCATTGACCGTATTTAAGCCGTTGAAAGGGTAGATAGATGTAGGGCCTACACGTTTTGGCAAAACATGGCGATGATGCATAGGACGAAACTCTCTCTCCCTCCCTCCCTCCCTCCCTCCCTCCATCGCTCGCTCGCTCGCTCACTCACCCAGCCAGCCAGCCAGCCAGCCAGCCAGCCAGCCAACCAGCCAGCCACTCACTGACTCACTGACTCACTGACTCACTGATTCACTGACTCACTCACTCACTCACTCACTCACTCACTCACTCACTCACTCACTCACCCACCCACCCACCTACCCACCCACCCACCCTCTCACACAATCACTCACTCACTCACTCACCCACTCACTCACTCACTCACTCACTCAAACACGCACCCACCCACTCACTCACTCACTCACTCACTCACTCACTCACTCACCCACTCACTCACTCACTCACTCACTCAAACACGCACCCACCCACTCACTCACCCACTCACCCACCATCTCACTCACTCACTCACTCACTCACTCACTCACTCACTCACTCACTCACTCACTCACCCACCCACCCACCCACCCACTCACTCACTCACTCACTTACCCACTCACCCACCCACTCACCCACTCACCCACCTACTCACCAGCCCACCCACCCACCCACCCACCCACTCACTCACTCACTCACTCACTCACTCACTCACTCACGCACGCACTCACTCACTCACTCACTCACTTACTCACTCACTCACTCACTCACTCACTCACGCACTCACCCACCCACTCACCAACCCACCCACTCACTCACTCACTCACTCACCCACCCACCCACCCACCCACCCACCCACCCACCCACCCACCCACTCACTCACTCACTCACTCACTCACTCACTCACTCACTCACTCACTCACTCGCTCACTCAATCCGTCCATCCATCCAACACATTTCCCTCTCTCTCTACCCTCCTCTCGGTCCTCATATCATACCTTCTTCAATTTTGTTTCCTGTTTTCTGAGCAAAGGTAGGGTAATGAATCGTGCAATAGCCCCTAGCAAAGAGCTAAATGTTGTAAGCGTATGGTTATAGGGACTAGGGAAACATCCTCCTCGACCCTCTACCCATCAATTTTAGCCATGCCCCGCCCATTCCTAGTAAAGCTCCGCCCACTTTTTTACACGTTTTGGAATCGTTTATATACCTTGATCGCTGAATTCACCGAATGGCAGCAACACCTTCCAGTAAAATTTGTTTTAAAATATTCAACAGCCGGTTTTTTAAATTTGTGTATTTACCAATGACAAACAATTCGCACACTTGACAGACTTTTCGAGTTTCAAGCCAGAGTTATATTACATAATTATGATTGTGACGTCGAATTGCACGCGACGTAATTGATTATGACGTGATATAATTAAGTGGCAGATCTGATCTCTGTATTGATACGTGCGAGACTGGTGTATTAATTCTAGCCATACCTGATTGCTTAGTTCAAATGCTGACCCCACAAATGCTGCCTTGTCATTATTATGAATTGTCTCTCCCAATGTGAGGACAACACCATTATCTTTGTTCTTGGTGTCGCCGTTGCTCATCTCATCTTTCTTGTTATCCATCGAGTATTTCTTTGTCACCTTGATACAGCTTGCTCGATCCAGGCTGACATATAGGCTGTAAATAATAATAATAATAATAATAATAATAATAATAATAATAATAATAATAATAATAATAATTAATAATAATAATAATAATAATAATAATAATAATAATAATAATAATAATAATAATAATAATAATAATTGTATTGCTCACCAAATTTAGTTGAATTTCTCGCAACTATTAGATGAGATAGCATAACGGACTGACAAACGGGGGCGATTATATTATCCCCGATTTCTTTTTAAACGTTGGAATAATAATAATAATAATAATAATAATAATAATAATAATAATAATAATAATAATAATAATAATAATATTGGTAGTGGTGCTGGTTGTAATGGTGGTGGTGGTGGTGCTGGTTTTTATTTTTCTAAATTTCAATAGATCTAACAAAGAAATGCTCACAGTTTGTAAGCATGCAAAACAGACCTACCATGAGGTATGTAACTATTATTCTGGCAGAAGAACGTTTATAAATGTCCTATGCACACACAAAAGCATATATTTAATCAAATTTTGACCATTTGAACAGGTATTTATCCATTACATTTGCTGAAATCTCAACGTCACAATTTCAAAGCAGTCATTCAAGTAAGTTATCCGCAACTGCTCCTACTGCAGCTGCTGCTGCTGTTGCTGCTGCTCCTGCTGCTACTACTACTACTACTACTACTACTACTACTACTACTACTACTACTACTACTACTACTACTACTACTACTACTACTACTACTACTACTACTACTACTACTACGACTACTACTACTACTACTACTACTACTACTACTACTACTACTACTACTACTACTACTACTACTACTACTACTACTACTACTACTACTATTACTACTGCTAGTACCACCACTACTACTACTACTACTACTACTACTACTACTACTACTACTACTACTACTACTACTACTACTACTACTACTACTACTTCCGCCGTCGCCGTTAGTGCTGCCGCTAGCGCTACTACTACTACTACCACTACTACTACTACTACTACTACTACTACTACTACTACTACTACTACTACTACTACTACTACTACTACTACTACTACTACACTACTACTACAACAACTACTACTACTACTACTACTACTACTACTACTACTACTACTACTACCACTACTACTACTACTACTACTACTACCACTACTACTACAACTACTACTACTACTACTACTACTACTACTACTACTACTACTACTACTCCTGTAACAAATTCGCATTCAGGGTCGGATTTGGATTATGGAGAGTTTTTGCGAGGGACTCTCGTCGATTGGGAGTTTTCGTTTGGGTCAGCCATGTTGTTTATCAGGTCAACGGATTGAATGTAGAGAGTTTTGAACACGCCCAGATGATTATAGCTTGTGTACCATTCAGTTGTATATATTCGCCACCTGTGTCATTGTTGGGCGTGTGCATTATGTATATAGAATATTTATGAACGTCCTACCACAGCCACGGAAATCTAGACCCGAAACCCGGTGCCGGCAGATCGGACAGCAGGGCCCTGCTTCAGCGACCGCGGATGTCGGGACCGACTTGCTGATATAGGAAATGATTCCGGGTGAGTCTTTACCTAATTCTACTTGTTTCACTGGTGGCAGTGCGTTTGTCATCGAACCCCGAATCAGTTACTTTTGAAGAGAGATGTAAACTTCTTTGGAAAACTGATAAAGACATTCGGCGCTAGATACTTAGAGTGGAGACATATGGAAATTCACGCGGTTGGGATGATCGTAGAATAGCTGGTAAGGCCGCGATAGGTTTACCAGACAGCAAGTTAGATTTCCTGGTCACATTAACAAAGAAACAGAGACAGTCATGTGAGGAACTAAAGGCCGCATTATTGAGAGAGTTTGCCGCATGTGTTCAAGTCAGTGAGGAAGAGTTTCTTTCCCGTAAAGCCGGCGGCCCATTAGCCGAATTTATCGGCCGATTGTCTATTCGACCGGCAGAATCGGTAGTGTCGGTAAATGTGCCGCACTTGCCCGGCCGATTTAAAAATAATCGGCCAAATAAATCGGTCAAAAAAAATCCTTGGCAATGTCAAGGATTTGCCGGCCGATTATTTGCCTGCCGGCAGAATCGGCAAGTGGGAACATGGGACAGAGACAATCGGGCGAATATTCAAGCGAGGTCACCGTGACACTTGACTCGTGAGCTTTCTCTTGGTTTTTCTTCGTTCATGGGCCATGCTAATAACACGTGGCCAGTTAAACCAGAAATAACCGGCCGACAAAATCGGGTAATGCGCATGGGGATGCGGTAGGTGAGCCAACACGTGCCTGCCGGCGAAAATGCGCAGTCACCGCCCGATTTATTCGGCAAATTTTAATCGGCCGGTAAGAAAAATTCGGCTAATGGGCCGCCGGCTTAAGAGAATCATTTTCGGTATATGCATTAAAGCGATGCTAATCTCATCTCAAATGTTGTATTGCACCGATAGAATATGGTTTATAGATTCCATATCATTCATATCCTGTCACATTCCCTGATCTGTATCGCAATTATTTGTTTTGTAATATCGAGTAAACGTTGAACAGTGATCGACACCATTTTGTCTCCTCAAGCTATTGTGTGTGATGTCATGTAAGCTCCAATGCATCACATTCTTTATTATGTAATGCTCATCCCATTGAATATTTTGAAACTAATTTGCTATAGGCAGCAACAACTTCCAATCAAATTGGTTTCAAAATATTCAACAGCTTACCTGTGGGATTGCTTTTATACCACATTGACCAACTATAGCTGGAGCCTCTATGACTGAGCGTATACACCGAGGCAGACACACTAGGAGTTTTCTGATTGGTTGAAAAGTAAATCATGACAGCCATCATAGGGTGTAGAAATATACCAACATTTAACTACTAAATCCTGAATATCTTTCCTTAGCGGCGTGATAAAAAGCTTAAAATTACCTGGATAGTTTATGACCGGCGTGTTAGATCACCTGAATAACTATCAAGAGATGGGATTAATTATTCTTTAATCTTTGAGAAACTGTATCGACAGACCTATAAAATTTATTTGTCTGATGTCTTTTGCAAAACCTTGGGTAGAGACTATTAAGAGACAGTTTTGCGAGAGATTTTCCCTAATATCTCGAGCAAATTACAGCTTGTTTTTGCAGATCAACCCTTGTTAAAGTTAGCTACAAAGGCCAATGAATTAGAGACTTATTGAGGAATGTTAATGCCTCAAGTATATTAAATATTCAGTCTTCGTCTGATCATGATGATAAGTTTAATTCACTTTAAAAAAAGAGGTCACTGAGATTAAAGAGATGTTAAGTGGTGTACTGCTTCAAAAAACTAATGATTGTATGTTAGAGGAGCCCAATGTTGGGAATGAAGCGACTTTGCTTTGTTTCTGGGAAAGTGGGCAATATTGATTGTCAGTGGTCAGTAGACACGGTTTCGGCGTTACATGTGTTAGTTCTCAGCTTCCAGGTGTAAACAAATTATCGCTAAGTCCAACTAATCATATACCTTCGCAACTAATAAGTGAAGAGTGTACTGTTTGGGGGGAGTGTGTTATCGATGTTCAAATTGGAGACTCACTCAAAATTCACCACGCTACCATCTTAGTAATTCAAATTTTGAGTTTTCCTGCGATATTAGGTAAAGATTTTGGCAGTTATACTGTAATTTTTCGTCAAGAGCAAGTCTCAGATTCTCAAACATGGTATGCTTAATTAAATACCTGTTTTGGTGGTAAATAATGTCCCGGGACAGTGTTAGCTAAAGATTCCCCAGTAGAGGTCGCTGATCGCTAATTTATGGAAAGACGATTTGTGCATACTGTAGGTCCTGCCAATATAGACCTCTCAGACTGTGATATTTCGGAACAACAGAAAGGTAGGATTAGGCAGCTGCTCTCTGAATTTCGTGGCGTCTTTTGCCAATTGCGAGAATGAGGTGGGTCACAACTCACTAACTACGTTTAATATACATACAACAGATAACTTGTCAGTTGCGTATACATTACCACGTGCGCCATTTGGCCTTCGGGATGAAGTTAGCCATCAGTTGAACGATATGTAGGCTCGATATGTTATTGAAAGGTAAATATCTCCCTGGTTATCCCCAATTGTTAGTTTCTAACCGTGATGGAACTCTAAGATTTTGTGTCCATTTTCGCGGGTTTAACGAATCCGCTGAAACACAGATTTCCCCCTAGCGTCAATTCGAGAGTATCTAGAATCCCTACAAGGCTCTGTAGTGTTGACCACCTCTACAGTGGACACTGGCAGGTACCGATTACACCTTGCGATCAAAGGAAAATTGTGTTTAATAGAGAAAATGGTAATTGGCACTTTAAGGTCATGCTGTTTGGCGTCAGAAATGCACCTGCTTGGTTTTCAAGACCAATGTCAAATATTCTTAATGGACGTCTTGGGAATAGCAGTTCTTGTTATATGGATGATACTGTTGAAGAGGGGGGGTGAGGGTGGGTGGGTGGGGGGGGGGGGGGTGGTTGCGCATCTTTTGAGCATCATGTTACCCTCTTACCGTCTATATTTGAGAGGCTGGAAACTGCAAATCTTAAGCTGCAAAAAGGAGATATGTGCAAAATGAAATACAATTTTAGGACACATTGTCTCTGCTGCTGGTATACGGCCTGATCCAGACAAAATTAAGGCCATAGTAGACTAGGCCACGCCAAGCACAAATAAAGGATTCTGACAATTTTAGGCCTTTGTACATATTATTCTGATTTCGTTCCAAAGTTACAAAATCGTGCAGAAGTTTTAAACTCGATAACAGGTAAAGCAGACCTTTGCAATAATGACGCTCGTGAAGCAGCATTTAAGGATTTAAAGCACGTGTTATTAGTAGATTGTATGTTGCATTTTCCTGATATGGGTGGCAGGTTTGATCTCACCACTGATGCATATGATACATGTTTGGTTTGTGTGCTATCTCAGAAGGATCGATTTTGGTAATCCATATGCCCATAATTATCATTTGCTTGATACAAAATTTCAGGAATTAAGGACTCTGGTAAAATCAACCGACACACACATTGTGTATTTATACAGTGCTCCAGTAACAATAAGCCAGTCCCCCTTCTCAATGCTTAAAGAGCCGCATCTTTTTAACCACTTCATTACAGATTCGGAAGAAGAATCAGGAATCCCTACGCACTTATGATACATGAATAGGGTCACTAATTTGTGCACGATGAAATTGTTCCATAATTAAAGGAAGGTGAAAGGGAAATAACAAATGATGTTTATTGGTAATTGATTACAATATTGAATAAACTACCATCGGTAAAATGGAAATGAATTGGGATTATTTAAGAAAGAGCATTTAATAAATCCAGGAGCGCTTAACTTGGAGGAAATTCACCTTTCCAGAGTATGCGCCCAGCATATGACGTCATAATCATCTACGCGCCGTGTAGAATGACATCATAATGGATGACGTCATGAATGATGTCGATAAGTACGTCACGAACGCATATTTGAAGACGGTCTATGCCTTGTTGTACAAATTGTTTGCTTTTACTATTTAATAAATATTGAAACTAATTTGACTAGGCGCTGTTGCTGCCATAGGCAGCAACAGCACCCAGTCAAATTAGTTACAAAATATTCAACAGCTTCCCTGTATAGTTTTCAGGAAATTGATAGCTAGGGCATTCGATATGGGGATCGATCAATCCAAACACGGCGAAGTGTGGGTGGAGCTTAGCTAGTGATGGGCGGGGCATAGCTAGAAATGGAAAGGTCCATTAGTGACGTCGCTGGTGTTTCGCACTCCGCCATGTGTCAACTATACGTGCAGATGTAGCGCATAGACGTGCCTTAATATAATGAAAGCACACCAGAATATAGTTTTGAAAGCGGTATGAGCTTCTTGCTAGGAAGCTTCAAGTTGCTTGTAAACATGTGGTGGGGAGGGGTGGTTACATTAAGGTCAAACGGATAGAGGGAAGTGTGAGTAATGTGGTTAACCACCAGTATTCTCTTGGCGACAAATTAAGAATACATATTCCCCCCTAAGCCTGGAAAATCACCCAAGCTTCAGCCATGTTGGGAGGGGCCTTTTGCAATACGATTGTAAAAGCTTACGTACGAGATTCTTACGTCATCATGATCTTATTGCCCCATTCGCTTAGACCCTCTAAATGCTCTAAAGCGTCTCTAAATTGCCTAATGTTTGCAGATGATCTAGCAATATTGTCAGAAACTCAGAATGGTCTGCAAAATGCCTTAAGCAAATTGAGCTTCTATTCAGACAGATAGAATCCAACTGTCAATCTAAACAAGACTAAGATAATCGTCTTAAATAAAAGTGGCCACTCATAAACAAATACATGCATTCCTTTACCTGCAACGGTTCACTTATTGAGGTTGTAAAAGCCTATTGCTATCTTGGTATTTTATTTACTCCCTATGGTAACTTCAGGGATGCCTGTGAAAGATTGGCTGAACATTGTTCAAACTTAAATCTGCCAATGTAAGAAATAATGTCTTAATGACTTTTAGACTATACCATTCTCTTATTCTACCAATATCGTCATATTGTGCATAAGTGTGGGCCTCTTTCGATACGAAAGGTATCAATGAACACACTTCATGAAGTTAGGAGATAACCTATCTCCTGAAAAAGTCCATATCAATTTTTGTAAATATATACTAGGAGTTAACAGGAAAACTACGAATGCCGCTGTGAGGGGTGAACTTGGGCAGTCTGCCCTAATAATACCTCTCTTGTCCCAAGCAGCGAAGTTCTGGATGAGGTTATGCGACATTGACTCTGAGACAATAGGTCATCATGCGTATATGCATTCTTGCGCCTCATTAGGTGACACAAATTGGTCAACACATATGAAATATCTATGGACAAATTTTAATTTCACCGTCAGGAAATTTGGACCAATTAAGCCACCGTAAATAAAAATGAATCTTCCAAACCACTAAAAGATGGCATGGAAACGAGGTACAAATCGAACTGGCTTCTCCATATAAACAGGGATGTTATATGCCATATTGGCAAATTCCAACAGGGATCTAAAACTTCGAACTTACAGGACTTTCAAAAATAACTTCAATATTGAAAACTATCTACTAGTTAATGGAGACTATTCTAGGCGTAAGGATGTTGCCAAACTCAGAGTCAGTGCGCATAACCTCCAGATAGATGTGGGTAGGCATACTGTCCCAAAAACTCCAGTAGAGAAAGGAGTGTGCGTACTTTGCTCTGCTGGAGTTGGTTAGGACGAGAAGCATTTTATTGCTCACTGTCCATTCCATGAAATCGAAAGACTGTTCACTATTCGTGCTGCGTGTCTTGTAATCTATATTATGTCTGTGTAACATTCATGTCTGGCTATATCTTCATGTAAAAGATTTTGTGCCAATAGATAATCTGAATCTGAAATCTGTAAACACACAAACTGATGTAAACACACAAACTGGTGACGTCATGTAAACACGCAAACTGATATAAACACACAAACAGATGATCCCATCTAAACACACGCACACGCACACACACGCACGCACGCACTGATCTAAATACACAAACATATCTAAACACGCGCCCGCACGCACGCACACACACGCACGCACGCACGCACGCACGCACACACCCACGCACACTATTTCAAACCCATATTCGAGCGCAAGACAGATTATCCCCATAGCCACCAAAAGGTATAGAAAATAACTGGGAACAATCAGGCCGAGGAGGATCATACTGGTACCAACAGAATATACCATTGCTTCACACATACGGGGCAAAACTGCTCCATGGGCTTCTTTCCCCTTACGCTATAAGGGCGTCTTGCCCACCCCACCCCAGCATCTCCCCCCCCCCACCCCAGCATGCCTTTCTAAATATTGATTATGTTACAATTCACCTTTCCAGAGTATCCATTGATGATTTGACGTCATATGACGTCATAATAAGCTAAGCGGCGTGTAGGATGGCATCATAATCATTACGTCATAAATGATTCTGTTAGGACCATCTTTAACTCTTAATAGTCCGACCCGTTGTAAGAATTGTATCTCTTTACTATTTAATAAACATGCTGTTGAATATTTTGAAACTAATTTGACTGGGCGCTGTGGCTGTCATAGGCAGCAACAGCACCCAGTCACATTAGTTTCAAAATATTCAACAGCTTACCTGTACATAGTTTTCTGGAAATTGATAGCCAGGGAGTTCAGAGATCGATCCCAACACGAGCGAGGTGTGGGTGGAGCTTAGCTAGAGATGGGCGGGGCATAGCTAAAAATGGAAAGGTCTGTTAACGTGTTGCCCGCCAGTAATTTACGGATATGAACAAAACACAGGAGTGACGCTTGCTACGAGTGACCAACAGTTGTAAGAAACCAAAGCTATAAGAGCAAACTACAGCAGATTTGAAAAACTTAAAAATTACAAGAACTGAAGCTATGTCATCTATAAATGCATTGAGCTCTGAAAAATTAAATCTATTCCTATACCTAGCAATCCTCCTGAACGCGGACCACACAATAGTTATGTCTGATTCAGCAGAAAACTCACAAGAACTTATAAAGTGCACTATATTTATAATACTGTCCAAATTGGAAACTCAAAGTAAACTGAAGCAAAAGTAAAGTAATGATTTTTTTCAAATAATAAGTAACCGTGGTTTTTATGCATGTAGGACCAGAAATCTAAAAGATGGAAGCAAAGCAATGTTCCAATTACTCGGTAAAGCAATAGAAAACGGCACACCATTCGACTTACAGTGTAGCTTATTTGACGCCGTGATAACACCGCTGCTGTTATAGCCCTCAGAGATATAGGAATTTGAAAATCTAGAAAGGATTAAAATAAGTCAACTCCGCTTTCTAAAGTATTGTTTACAGTGAAGAAAAGCACACCCTATGTTATGATATGAAAAAAACCTGGACGGTACCCATTGCGCATAGCAATGAAGTGTAATGTGATAAGAGTCTGGACGGGTTTAGTGAATGCAGGGTATCGAAAATTGTCCTCAGTGCTTTATTATATAAGTAGGGAAGGAAATATGGAAACAAATTTTAACTGTAAATGGTTCAATGCTATTAAATCCATCATACAAACGATAGGATAAGAACATCGTATCATAGCTGACCATGAAAATTAATTTGCAAACGTATGACATTTAAAGTAATTCATCAAATTTGTGCTTGTATTTAATACCAAATTGACGAAATTTGGTTAAATATTTACGTTCGTGAAGTTGGCGCCTTCTTCCCAGTGACGAGTTCCTTATTCGGATGTGACGTTACCTCTTTACTCCTAGTTCCCAGTTCATTATTCAGGAATACGCAAACGTGATCTTAGAGTTCGTCTGCGTATAGACCTACATAACAGTTTTAGGTCACGTGACGTAGAAATAGGGCATCTGAATAAGGAGCTGGGAAAAACAAATAAATAACTGGCTTCTCAACCTTCGGTGAATTGACCAAATCCAATACAAACACGTGTAATGTTGTCGGAATTCGACGGCGTATTGGCCCGCATTAGAAAATTTAGATCGCGTGACCTAGAAATAGGTCATCTGAATAAGGCGCTAGAAAAAGCAATTAGGTAACTGGCTACTCACGCTTCAGAGAAATGGCCAAATCAAACGCGAATATGTGGGATGTTGGTAGAATTCGACTGCGCATTGACCCACGTTAAAAGGTCACGTGACCTAGAAATAGGTCATCGGAATAAGGAGCTGGAAAGAAGTGAATAAGCAACTGGCTTCTCACGCTTCAGAGAATTGATCGAATCAAATGCAAACACGTGTAATGTTATCTGAATAAGGAACTGGGAACTGGGAATAATGAGCCAACTTCACGTCCGAATAAGGAACTGGGAATAAAGAGCCAACTTCACGCTCGAATAAGGAACACAATTCACCTTTCGAGAGTATGCACCCATCATATGACGTCATAATCGTCTACGTAATGTGTAGAATGACATCATAATGGATGACGTCATGAATGATGTCGATAAGCACGTCGCGAACGCATATTTGAAGACGGTTTATGCGTTGTTGTACAAATTGCATGCCGTTACTATTTAATAAATATTATGTTGAATATTTTGAAACTAATCTGACTGGGCGCTGTTGCTGCCAAAGGCAGCAACGGCGCCCAGTCAAATTAGTTACAAAATATTCAACAGCTTCCCTGTATAGTTTTCAGGAAATTGATAGCTAGGGCATTCGGGGATCAATCAATCCCAACACAGCGAGGTGTAGGTGGAGCTTAGCTATTGATGGGCGGGGCATGGCTAAAAATAGAAAGGTCCATTATAGTTTGCGTAGCTGGGCACAGTGCTGATTATGGAACTATTAACAACATACCTGGAGACATACGAAATAAGAGCGCGTGGTAATTGAGACGTATAGTTAAGCAGCAGCAACTTTCAATTAACCTTTCCAGCTTAAGCTATGCCCCGCCCATCTCTAGTTAAGCTCCGCCCACACATCGCACGTGTTGGGATGGATCGATCCCTGAACTCTCTGACTATCAATTTCCAGAAAACTATACATGTAAGATGTTGAATATTTTGAAACTAATTTTACTGGGTGCGAGTCATATTTTTTCAAATTATTCAACAGCATGTTTATTAAATGGTAAAGCCATGCAATTCGAACAACAGCGCTTAGTCCGTCATCAATTAAGCGTTAGTGACGAACTTATCTACGTTATTCATGTCATCCTATGCGTCACATAGTTGATTATGACGTCATATGATTGATGGATAAACTGAAATGGTCCATTACAATATGGTTATCTGTCTCGAAGAATACTATACCTGCAAAAAGTATTAGTTGTTAGTCCTGCAGAGGCGAAATCGTTATATCTCGAATCCACCGACGTAGAAGCTAGCCTAGATTATTGTGCTATATAGGCCTATTTGAGGATCCTAGGAGCATAATTTACAGATTACATACAAGGTTAAACACTTATATTTGTAAATCGCAAGCAGTTCTTGACAAATGGTATAGGTCACTAGAACGAGACATCTTAGATCGGGTGGATTGCACTTTTATTAATTTATCACACACACACACACACACACACACACACACACACACACACACACACACACACACACACACACACACACACACACACACACACACACACACCCACACACCCACACCCACACCCCCACCCCCACCCCCACCCCCACCCCCCCCCCCCACACACACACACACACACCACACCACTCACCCACAGCCCTCCCCCCACACACACGCCTCACCTCACCACCACCCCACCCCGTGGTTAACCTTTTAATTATTATAGGACAAAAACGACACCTTTATAATATAAGGAATATTCTGTTAAATATTTTGAAAAAGATTTGATTCGAAGTTAACGATGGCTACGACAGCAACAGCCAACAAGTTCAGTTAACAATTTAACCCTCCAATTTGTTTAGGAAAATTTCATTTTTCACATAGAAAATATCCCTTTGAAGAATATATTTGGAAATTTAACGCTGGAAATGACTGGCTCGATTATCGAGCCAGTCATTCCAGTGGTAAACTTTCAAAAATAGTCTTCTCTTGGTCTGCAAATGGACATTTCTCATGACCACCGTAGAATCCATTTTGGCGGATATGAGTGTTAAAGGGTTAATTTAGTCGTTTTAGTCACCTAGCCTATAGTTCCGAGATTTATGTTATATTATCAGATTGCTTGTGATTATGCGGTCAAATTTAATCGAATTCTCGTATGTTAGTTAATGTTTGCATTGGCATGTGTCATGTCATGAGACAAGATAATTTATTTTATTACCATCGCACTCCACCCACCCCCACACCCCGAGTTGTAGTATTGTGTATATAAGTATATTAACAATTCAAAGAATGCATGAAATAATTACACTAGAATGAATTGAGGTCTCACGCCTTTGCGCTCTGTCTTGTCGATGCACTTAGTGACACTGTGACCTATATAGTTGATCCGTTGACCTCAAACACAAACCAATCATAAACTCTCGTAATATGCAGGCGTGTGCTAAATCTGGGGATTCTACCTTCTTGCATTCCTGAGTTATAACCAAATGTGTATTCCGGTTTGCACTTCGTGACCTCGTGACCTAGTTATTTGATGTTTTGTCCTTTATTCAGTCAATTTTGCGAGGGGTCGTTGTTTATAATGCTAGTATAAAATACCTTCTTGATGATATGGTGGTGAAATCTTGTGATAAGTTAGGCAGATAGTGATACGTGTATCTACACTAAGCAGAACTAAAATATTTCTAATTAAATCTGGATAAATCCAATTTCTTATCCTTTGTATGCATAAATCATATTTACGAGATTACTTCTGTTGAAAGATTGTTTTTAAACAAGTGAAAGTGTAATCCATTACAGTTTACTTCATGGTCGTGAAATCATTTTGCTGTTTGTAGTGAATGTGAGAGGACAAGAGGTAATTTGTAGTATTACTAATTTGTGCTTGATGTATAATGACTATCTATATTTGGCTCTACCCTTACTCAGCCTTACGTAAACCATCAATGAACTCTTCACAAGTGGAAGCCTATTTCCATGTTTATGGCTGCATACTGGGTCAGAATCGCTGTGAGCCTTGGACACCACCACCCCCTCTACCACCACCCTCGCCCCACCCCCAAAAAGTGACATGTCTGCTTTCAAGACGATTGCTCTCCCACTTGTTTTCACTTCTTTTTTCTTGCAGATGTTACTGAAAGATGTTAATGTGTTCATTTTCATTGGGTTGTGGAATTTCTTTTCGGATAGGTCTTTCTCCAGTCTCCCATCCCTGAAGCTGAAGTAACATTTTCCAACAATCTCAAATTCGTTCATCATGTCAAAGACATGGCTTTTCTGTAGATATGCTAATGAGATCCTGGTTCTCAGCAAATGGGTTTACCCAGCCTTGCATGAGGCTTACAACTGCCGATACAGTATCTTCATCCTTTTGAACACTTGGCCCTTGTAGAACTTCATGGCACAGCTCAGATTTGTTCTCTTGCACTTGTCTCAAAATCGTCCTAAGAATGTACTTCTATTGTTCACCTGTGAGATAGAATTGAGACTGAACCTTGTTGTACCCCTGGAGTCTATGTGTCTTTGTTTACCGTAACTTCAGTGGTTTGATCAACTGGGATCCGCCCAAATGGGCTATTGTGAGCGATTTGAGCAGAAATATTGTCAGCCTCGAAAGCTTCACACACATCAGGATGGTCTGTTTGAAGGTTGATCATGTGGGCACAGAGGATTTCTAGGTATCTGCTATAATTCGGTTTGTCATAAGCAAATAACCAGGGAATAATTAAGCCAATGGCGTTGAGGTGTAATTCTCCGTTAGAATGTCAAGCGGAGGATCGTCTACCATGTCAACATAAAACATCCAAAATGCTGACAGCTCACTGTTTCTATGGTGAATGTGGTCTAAGAACTCAATCCAAAGTTTCAACAACTTTGATAAAACTTGGCTGTGTAATACGCATTTAAAGATCTGTTGGCACATGTCTTCCACAATATGGTTCACTTGGACCAAAATAGTGTTTATATCTGACATGATTTCCGGAAGGTTTTCTTTTATCCAAAGCAAATACTCTACCCATGCTAGTCTCATTCACACGTCATAGATATACGTGTGCACTGTGGCAGCACCATTGTAGTCTTTCCATCAAGATCGCCATAGACTGAGACATCTGCAATAATGCATGATTCAATGCATATGTCCATGAGACCAGCATGCTGAAAACTGAGTGAGGGATGGAGAGAGGTAGGGAGGGAAGGAGATTGGGTGCCACATAGATAGGGTATTACATGCGATTTCTGTCGTTTTTGCAAAATGAGCCTACTCACTACTACTGTTGTTTGTTATATCAGTTCTCTTCTGATTAGCTCTGGCTGATTAAGAAATGTCAAACATGTTAGTCAGACTGACAGCAGGTGGATTGCTAATGTGTATGTAGCCAATAGCATCTGCTGAGATTATTACTCAGTCTCTAAACCCAGTCCAGCACGGAATGTTCTGAGTTGGCATATCTTCTTGCCTTAAAGTACCCAAATCAAATATTGTCCTAGACCATCTCTGCTACTCTTGGTTTCTTGTAAATTATTAGTTCTGTGTAAACAGTTCCTTGCTTTTTTACTTAATATCCGTGATAGTAACATTTTAGAGATGTGGTCCATAGACGTTGAGATGTACTGCAATTGCATTTACCGGATGAGATGTGAGAGTCTCTTCAATTTCGTCTGTGTTGTTACAGAAAAGATTTGCAAATACATTAAACTGAATAGAAGCCGGAAGAATAACTTGCTGATTCAGAGTATCTGCTGGTATTGGGAGACACATGTCAGTATCATTTTCTTCCAGCTGTGACTGTGATATTTCTACATGCCTTTGCATAAATTATGTCCTGACTAAACGACAGAATCAGCATCTCAACCCTATGTGACGGAATCTCATTTTCATGATCTCCAGTACGTAGCCATATGAGAAACCGGTTAAGATATTCTGGCACTATGCATCATTCTTTGTGTACATCAGAAGGATGGGAAGACCATAGAGTTGTTCTCTTGTCTTGCTTTATGGCAAATCGGATATGTGACGAAGTCTGATCACTGAACTTGGCGACAGTTGTAGATTTTGTTTTCCAAACTTTAAGTTCTCTTTGCAAAATCTGATTTTCTAAGACAATGTCCTGCATTATATGACATTATCTAGAATAGCTGGCAATTTCCCCTTTTCGTCTAAGAAAATATGAATGGACTCGCTATGCTCAGATTATAATTTGATACGGATGTGCTTTAGTTAACTCCTTTAATAGTTCAACTCCATTAGACTGCGTAAGAGATTCCAATTTGGCTCTCAGTGAAGTGATCATGACGATATGCTTATTGCGTATGATAACAGTTCAGATATACTGGTATAGTTCTTTCTAAGTGTTTACTTCTACCGTTTGGTATAGTACTTCAGCACATATTTTGTTATCGTTACTGTCCTTGTCCAATCTATCGTGGTCATTTGTCTTGCCTCCTGGGTGGTTCATGTAACACGAGGAATTACAATGGGCCTCTACAACTACAATGTCTCGACTTGTAATGGCGAAAATCTACTCATCTCCCTTTATAATTGCACAGTCACAGCGTGTTTGGTCAACCCTCAGAGGTGTAGCTTTGAAAGCCTTTTCCGACGAAGTTGACAGCTTCGTTTACTTTGCCGTTCCACAGAAAATGTAGTCAGGATCATACACTCATGATGTTGATGAGAGTTGTCTAGATGGCTTTTTGTTGTACAGCCGTTGCTTCCAGCTCCATCGCTGAAATTGTCATCTGCTACCTCCTTTAGATTCTCCAATTCCCTTTTCATGGTGAAAAGGTTGATGCATCTTCGGTGATAGGAAATTTGGGATATTCCCTTCTTTCGGAGCTGTCTCTAGATTGGGGCATAATTCATACATTCGGCGGCTTCTAACAAGGTTCGCCATGATTCATAGCCCTGTGGACCGATCAGGTAACCTTCTAATGATGCATGACATGCCTGGTGGATGATGCATTTGACTTATGGAGATATGTGTTAGTTACTTTTCTCAATCGAGAAGAAGGGCGTTACAGCAATACTACTCTATTCTAATATCGTTCAGTGCACATTTCTGTGACGGCCACCAACATATTACATAAAACCAAAAAATTAAAATAAGCCGATAGTCTTGTGTACGAATAGTTCTTTCCCAATTAACCAAAACAAAAAATTCAACCAACTGACCAGCTTTCAAAGCCGATGTCTTAGACAAACAATTATGAACATTGATATGCGTTTGTGTACAAATCACTATGAGCAACCTCATCCCACCCCACCCACCCCACCTACCCCAAATGGTACCGACCAACACTACTGCCTCATGGAATAGATGAACGTGTGTACCGAATTCTAGTGATTCTACCTCATATGATTCCGGAGATATGCCTCGGACTGGCGGACAGACAGGTAGATGAACTGGCAAACGGGCAGGCGGACTGGGGTGCGGGCAGGCTGGGGTGCGGGCAGGCAGGCAGTCAGGTAGCACCAATCGTAATACTCACACCGGGCTTCGGCGGCACGAATAAATAAACTGTTTTGTATTTTAGGGCTTTTACTGGAAGAAGACCAAATAAGATTCCTGTCATTCGCCTGGCTGTGATCCATTTAACTCCCAGTGACTTCATTCCCAGATGAATCAAGCGAGCCGCATGTAAACGATCAGGAAATAACGATACACGCGCGGCACACACACACGCACGCACACAGGCACGCATGCACGCACGCAGGCAGGCACGCACGCACGCGCGCACACACAAACACACCAGCGCACGCACTCACTCACTCGCTCACTCGCCCACTCGCCCACTCGCCCACTCGCCCACTCGCCCACTCACCCACTCACCCACTCACCCACTCACCCACTCACCCACTCACCCACTCACCCACCCACTCACCCACTCACTCACTCACTCACTCACTCACTATGTGTGTGTGCGTGCGCGCGAGTGAGTGAGTGAGTGGGTGGTGGGTGGGTGGGTGGGTGGGTGGGTGAGTGGGTGAGTGGGTGAGTGGGTGAGTGGGTGAGTGGGTGAGTGAGTGAGTGCGCTGGTGTGTTTGTGTGTGCGTGCGATCGTGTATGGGTGCGTGCGTGCGTGCGTGCGTGCGTGCGTGCCTGCCTGCCTGCCTGCCTGCCTGCCTGCCTGCCTGCCTGCATGCCTGCCTGCCTGCGTGCGTGCGTGCGTGCGTGCGTGCGTGCGTGCGTGCGTGCGTGCGTGCGTGCGTGCGTGCGTGCGTGCGTGCGTGCGTGCGTGCGTGCGTGCGTGCGTGCGTGCGTGCGTGCGTGCGTGCGTGCGTGCGTGCGTGCGTGCGTGCGTGTGTGTGTGTGTGTGTGTGCCGCGCGTGTATCGTTATTTCCAGATCGTTTACATGCGGCTCGCTTTATTCATCTGGGAATGAAGTCACTCGCTCACTCACTATGTGTGCGTGCGTGAGTGCGTGCGCGCGCGAGTGAGTGAGTGAGTGAGTGAGTGAGTGAGTGAGTGAGTGAGTGAGTGAGTGAGTGAGTGAGTGAGTGAGTGAATGAGTGAATGAGTGAATGAGTGAATGAGTGAATGAGTGAGTGAGTGAGTGAGTGAGTGAATGAGTGAATGAGTGAATGAGTGAGTGAGTGAGTGAGTGAGTGAGTGAGTGAGTGAGTGAGTGAGTGAGTGAGTGAGTGAGTGAGTGAGTGAGTGAGTGAGTGAGTGAGAGAGAGAGAGAGAGAGAGAGTGAGTGAGTGAGTGAGTGAGTGAGTGAGTGAGTGAGTGAGTGAGTGGGTGGGTGGGTGGGTGGGTGGGTGGGTGGGTGTGTGGGTGGGTGAGTGAGTGAGTGTGTGAGTGGGTGTGTGTGGTGGGGGTTGGTGAGTGGGTGGGTGGGTGAGTGCGTGCGTGCGAGAGGGCTGGCGGGCGGGTGTGACTGGGTGGATGGGTGGGTGGGTGGGTGCGTGTACTCATCCGAGTTGTGCGAGCGTGCATGCATGCGTGCGCAGAACTCGCGCTTTCGTGTGTTTCATTGTCCGCTGAATAGAAATTTACACTACATTCTGAATGGCTGATTGGGTCAGTGATCAATATGAGTTCCTTTAGCCTTGTGCCTCAATCTTTGTATTTTGTACTAATTTCTTTCAGTTCGGACATAAATGTCCATGTTTCCTGTTAAGGCCTTCATATTTGGAACTTATAATTCCATGATTCCTACATAAATTTATGTATTTTCAGATTATATTATATGCCCATGCATAATACATATATGCATGCACTCTCATTTATTGATGCTGCAAGCGGGAGATCCAGGTCACTAGGACCCTTTACATAGTGCTGGTAATGTTTTATAAAACTGCATTACTTTTGGCGTTTTAATCTCATTGACTAATTTTATTCAGTGAAGGAGGGGGTGGGTGGGTGGTGGAGTGAGCGAGTCGGATAGGTAATCTCAATGTAATTAACTTGCGGCCATACAGGATGTGGCGATTAGGAATGTTCGCCAAGTCCAATGGGCTGAAAACACTGAGAGTGCGTTAACCCTTATGAGCAGCATGTCTGATCCCCACCATATATCTAGGCTCATCAGCCGGTGAAATGTTGCTGACTGTAACATTGCATCCTCACATGCCGATAGCAGCATCTATGATGTACATGTATGTTCAAATTGTGATCTCGTAATTACAGTTAACATCATCACCTTCTTCAGTGACGTCCTGTGCAATATCACTTGCATGCGCGTCATCCCCGTTAACCATAGTCTTTATGGATACCACGATACCGCACATCGCTGTACAAGACACACGCACGTACGCAGGCGCGCGCGCACGCACGCACGCACGTACGCACTCAAGCACGCACGCGCCCACTCCACAATCACAATAGAATGATCAATTTTAGCCATGCTCCGCCCATTTCTAGCTAAGCCCCGCCCATATTTACGTGTGTTGGAATCGATATGAAACTTTAAAACCCAAATTCCCAGAATCGAAATTTCAAGATAACTATACACATAAGTTGCTGAATTTTTTTAACGAATTTGATTGGGGCTGTTGTTGGCTATGGCAGCAACAGCTACCAATCAAATTAGTTTTAAAATATTCAACAGAATTTATTAAATTGTAAATTCCTCAAAGAAATTCGTATACTAGTGAAAGCGTTACAGTCGATTTTCATGACGGAACTATACGTCATATTTATTGTGATGATAGCTAACTCGTAATGTAATTGATTATGACGTCAGATACTTGAGGAACAAATCGGATCTCTCCAGTAGAATGAATCACAACAACGAGATTGCATCTCTATAAAGATATACAATTTCACTTTATTTTATTTTATAAAAAAACGTAAGCTTTAAACAGTATCTTTTTCATCAAAAAATTAGTCAATTAACAATGGAATGGACGTGTAATGTCGTTAAAATTTTATAAAAATATTTAATATGAAAGTAATAAAAACTTCACTGAATTTAATAGAGGGACCCATCTGTAGATAAGCCACGCCCATTTCTAGCTAAGTTCCGCCCACTTATCCGCACGTTTGAGATCGATTTATATTCGTTGAAACTCTGAATTCCCAGAATGCCAATTTCCAGGTAAATATACACGTAAATTGTTGAATATTTTGAAACTAACTGGTTGCAACATCGCCCAGTCAAATTAGTTTCAAAAAATTCATCAGACTGTTTATTAAAGAGTAGAGCCATATATCTCTCATACATGACGGACGTTACAATGTTCAGGACGGCGCTAGATGCTGGTCTCTGAAGTGGATTTTGTATAATAGTCAATAGACAGATTAGAAGGTCAAATGTAGTCGAAATACATACTCTTCGTAAAAAACAATCAGGGGATGATGACAGGACAATGTGGTATATATAATTCATTTGGAAACCTTAAAATTAATTTAAGTTTATTAAAATTAATCTTAATTATATTATATGATTGTCACAGAGAGCACTGGAATTCGATTCGCCCTACTCGGAGCCAACAAATACAAAGCCAGGAGAGGACGTCATTGCATAAATCTGCTAAGCGTGCTACGAGGTGACCTCAAGAAAGCAGGACTCTGTACACTCAAGTCAAGAATGGACCTGAGGAAGCTAAGGATTTCGGCTGAGGACATGACACAGTGGGCAAAAGCGAAGAAGGGCTGATTGCAGCTGTAGGATGTTTCTACTACTACCGCCGCAGAATCCAGTAATCATACATACATTGTCACAAAATATGTATATTATGCATAAAAACAATGTATAATTATAATCATAAAATGTAAATGTTCAATTAAAAATAGTAGCCCCTATAAATAGCTTTGACGACCTGCTGCTGCCCGTTCTAGTACTATTGATGTCAGAAAGAATATTTTGACATAACATTCAGCAGAAAAGGCCAGTCTCCACACTCCAGTATGCTTGGTAATAGGCCAACACTCGTGTTATCAACACATATAAACGTCTATGGCTCTAAAATTATGCAATGTGCTGCTCGCTTTGAATAGTTTAATATTGACTAACACGGAATATATTGCCATCTCGCCTGATTTCCTCACAAAGTATGTCATACTAACCGATAGACATAAGGGTTATACGTCTGGTGAAGGTACACAATGCCAAAATATGTCTTACTGTCAATTTGGATATCACTAGTTCTAAATATGACAACATGTTCCCATATTTTACCTATATATTCCTGAAACTAGCTGAGACTGAACTAATTTTATGAGATTTTCGAACTATTGACTTGGCTACTGCAGATATTTGGTCTTGAATGGAGAATGGACCTTTCCGTTTTTTAGCCATGCCCCGCCCATCTCTAGCTAAGCTCCACCAACACTTCGCCGTGTTGGGATTGATCGATCCCTGGATGCCTTAACTATCAATTTCCTGAAAACTATACTGGTAAGCTGTTGAATATTTTGTAACTAATTTGACTTGGTGCTGTTGCTGCCATTGGCAGCAACAGCGCCCAGTCAAATTAGTTTCAAAATATTCAACTGAATATTGATTAAATGGTAAAGACATGCAATTCGTACAACAACGCATAGTCCGTCTTTAAATATGCGTTCGTGGCATACTTATCGACGTCATTCATGACGTCATTCATTATGATGTCATTCTACATGTCGCGTAGTTGATTATGACGTCATATGATGGATTGATAAAGGGGAAAGGTCTATTATGAAGCCATCGTTAATAATTCTGGCATCAGAATAGGCATGAAGTTAGCTGTCTAGTGGTGAGGGAGGGAGGGGTGTGTGTGAGAGAGAGAGAGAGAGAGAGAGAGAGAGTGAGAGAGAGAGAGAGATGATGATGTTGCATACTTTGAAACCACTGTGACCTCAATTATATAGTACAGTTTGCCAACCAATAGCAATATATATGAAGTAGTTTTAGTCACATACACGCATAGCGAATTAGTCATCCAAATTTTATCATTTTTAATAACAATTTCAACAACAGATAACCAGATCTAACAACTTCATTGCACTGGACGATATGATGGGACGAATATTAAATAATCTGTCTGGATAGCTTTTAACGGTAGACTTCAGTTAGCATCAACCCTTTCATGAAACAATCCTGCAAGAAGCACATACCTTTTGGTATGCAACGTTCAATATTTTGAAATTGATTTGACTGAAAGCCGTTGATGCCTGATGCAGGCAAATTAATTTCAAAATATTCAATGGTTCTCATCTATTGTTTACTTGAAAATTAAATTTAATCAAGTGTTAAATTGATGACCAACCTCAACATACAGATTTCTCATAAACTAATGGCAGGCTTAAACCCTGATGATGCAGGTTAGTGGGCCAACGCTGGTCCATATTAGCCCGCTATTGGTCCAGTATGGGCCCAGTAACTTGCGCTATCAGGCAAGCGTTGCTTTATAGATGAGACAACGATTCCATTATCAAAGCTAGTATTTAACAATAGCTCAACTGAGTAGAGAATAAATAAATGAACTATGTTTTATTGTCACAAGCATCTTCTAAATTGCACCAGATTAAAATATGAAATAATTAATTATCATTTCTCAATTATCATCAATTATTTAATCCCCACAGAATCAATAGACGACGGCATGATGAAAACAAATACCATTAACGACAATGACAGCGACAGCGACGATGCTGAATACGACGACGATGACGATGAAGACGACGACGACGATGAAGACGACGACGACGACGACGACGACTACGACAATAACGACAACAACAACAACAACAACAACAACAACAACGGCGACGACGACGGGCGGCGGCGACGACGACGACGACGGCGGCGGCGACGACGACGACGGCGGCGGCGACGACGACGACGGCGGCAGCGACAACAACAAAAATAACAACAATAACAACAACAACAACAACAACAACAACAACAACAATAATAATAATAATAACAACAACAACAACACAATAGTCATTTTGTAATACACTCTAGGTGTTAATCATCAATTTCCTGTTTTAGTCAAGGAAATTGATGAATCAAATATTCTTAAAATCACACGAGAACCAAGAATCATATGTTAGAAATCATCAATGGCTATAAGAGTTGAAAACGCATATTCTTTATGGTAGACACCATATTATGTTCAATATTTTGGAATTCATTAGACTGAAAGCCGTTTCTGCCCTTCAACATAAAAGATAGTGCTCCTGTATTGTTTCTTTGAAAATGAAAAACGGGGGAAATTCTTCGGTGAAATAGTTAAATGGATGACAAATCTTAAACTACAGAGATCTCCTAAGCTAATGCCAGACTTGGACCATAACAATTCAGGTTAGTCGGCCAATGCTGGTCCGAATTAGGCGGGTATTGGTCCAGTGTGGGTCCAGTAACTTGCGTTATCAAGGAAGCATTGCTTTATAGATGAAACAACAAATCCATTATTAAAGCTAGTATTTAACAATAGCTCATCTGAGTAGAGAATAAACACATAAATTATGTTTTTATTGTCACAAGCATCTTCCAAATTGCACCTGATTAAAATATGAAATTAATTATCATTTTTTAATTATTATCAAGTATTCAATCACCACAGAATCAATAGACGACGACACGACGAAACCAAAAACAATAAGGACGAGGACAGTGATAGCGATGATGATGAATACGATGACGACGGCGACGATGATAATGAAGACGACGACACTGATGCCGAGGATGACGCCAGCAAAAAATGACAACAAAAACAACAAGAACAACAACAGCAACAACAACAACAACAACAACAACAACTACACGATATTCAATTTGTACTCCACTCTATGTGTTAATCATCAGTTTCTTTTAGTCAAGTAAATTGATGAACCACACATTCTCAAAATCCCACTAGAATCAAGACTTATATGTTATCAATCATCAATCACATTAAGATTAGATCTTGATCGTCTTGTAAGGAGGAAGCCATATACCAAACATTATGGAGATTGTGTTGGTAAACATGCAAACATTATATTGTTAGTGATGGTGTGACATAACAGACATTAACATTTGATCATTTGAGCACACAATCAGAGTGTGCCCTCGCACAATCACACTCAAACTACCAAGGAAGTGTAACCCTTCGAAACCTGAGTTCCAAGAACATTAATTTCAAAGTATCTATGCCGGTAAGCTCTTGAATATTTCAGGCTATTAAACAGAATAGGTACTAGATGCGATAGGAATATTGGTGCATGTCAATTCGGATTCAAAGGGCAAACAAATTATACCAAATAGAAATGAAAATATGCATATACTTCTGCACATGTAAATGGACGGAATTAAAACACAATAGCATTAATAACTGAGGAGACGGCTTGGTGCGCTAGCACCCAGGACTACTTAATCGGAGAAACCAGTTTGCGCCTGAGCTGTGCACTATCTCGCAGTCGTTAGAAACATGGACAATCTTTTCGTCCCTTGCTTCTCTCCATCTATGAGTATAAATGAGTTCCAGTGTAAAAATGCTGGGGAAGATACCAATACTAGACTGAAATAAAACCAGTCTAGATATGCCGTGAATGGGACCTTGAATCAGGGACTCGAGAGGCGCCAATCAAACAAATAACTTTTGCAATGGTATTACATTCAAGCTTTAGCAAAAGAAAAGAAAATGTAAAGATATCAAACTGCATGCATGTTATGCATGTACGCAGGCACGCGTAACTGCACATGCATACGCAAAAACATTCATGCCTGCACAGATGCATGCACCCACCAGCAACCCCACACATGTACACACAGACATACTCACACAAGTACGACCAATCACCCAATATCACCTACTCAACCACACGCACGCACACACGCACGCACGCACATTCGACATAGGGGCTTGGTGTGTTAGCACTTAGGACTACTTACTCAGACCGGAGCTTGGTGTGCTATCACTGAGGACCAATTAACCAGAGCGGTGCTTGGTGTGCTAGCACTGAGGACTACTTAACCATAGCGAGCTTGGTGTGTTAGCACTTAGGACTACTTACCCAGAGCGGAGCTTGGTGTGCTATCACTGAGGACTACTTAACCAGAGTGGGACTTTGTGTGCTAGCACTGAGGACTACTTAACCATAGCGAGCTTGGTGTGTTAGCACTTAGGACTACTTACCCAGAGCGGGGCTTGGTGTGCCAGCTCTGAGGACTACTTAACCAGAGCGGAACTTGGTGTGCTAGCACTGAGGACTACTTAACATATCCATTTCACCTACTCGACAACAGGCACACATGAGCACATCCAGTAGCAGATGCATATGAACACACGTGCACACATCTGCAAGGGATGGAACAACAAACAAACTACTATTCAGTCAGCAATAATTGACGTTTCCAATTTATCTATCCATCGTCTGATGTCATAATTAACTAAGTGGCGTGTAAGATGGTGCTATGATTAATCATGCCATAAATGACTCGATTTAGTTCGTGTTTAGCACTCAATAGTCTGACACGTACATATTGTATGTCTTTACTATTTAATAAACATGCTGATGAATATTTCGAAACCATAGGCAGCAACAGCACCCAGTCAAATTAGTTTGAAAATATAGTTTTCTGGAAATTGATAGTCACAGACCTCAGGAATCGATCTCAGGGATCGACCTCTCAACACGAGCAAGGTGTGGCTGGAGATTAGCTACAGATGGGCAGGGAATAGCTAAAACTGGAAATGTTAATTGCTCTGAGACTTTCAGATGAACTGTCCCTATGTAAGTTATGAGGCATATAAATATATATGGCGTGTGCGTCCCTGTGTAGGGGACTCCATCACAGATGAATCCAGCAGATCAACATATTAATGCTTTTTGGAATGATGACCATCAGTCAGATGAAAGTAATCTAAATTTTATTCCATCAGAAGACCTGAAATAGAAAACATTGTACTTATTTTATTTATTTATTCTTTTAAATAATTAAGATCTTTTTGTTAACTACACAGTAGATTTTTATATTTGTTCTAGATATTGGTTCATAGTTCACAGACCAGAATTCTCTTTCTAGTATTAACCCAATGACCCTACCTATATTATTAAGAGTGATGTTTTCATATGGCTTTGGGAAAGTGCAATAATATCTCAGTATGTGATAGAGTGTGATACCTGACAAATAACTTACCAGCAATACATGCAGTCATAAAACAAGCCACATTGCCAGCAATCATTGCACGGATTACGATGGATGAAATGTCTGACCTTCTTGTTGGTGCCATAGATCCAAGTGCTCCAATCATTATGCCTATAGAACCAACATTTGCGAAACCACACAATGCATACGTGGCAATAGCACTTGACCGAGGCTAAGGGAGAATACAAAGATAGTTTCAAGCAATTATAATTACATAGCATAATACTGAAACGAGTAAACAAATGTATTCTGAGGACAGAAGTTGGTGCTAAAAAATTGACAGGTCATTAACATGTGGTCAAGCACAGTATTAAAGGGCAGATTACCAACTTACAAAAAGAGAGTTTATACAATTTTAGGCGTAATGTGGTTGTGTAAAAGGAGTTTACAGTATCTCTATTTATAGCAATTTATTATATTAAATTAAAAATAGTTTATATGTATTTAAATGGTATTATCCTATTAAAATTAAGGTCAAATTATATAATTAAGAGTCAAGTGTTACAGAACAATCCTTAACTAAATCGTTCCCTGGCTTCGACATGTACTATTGGAGAGTCATAATGGATTGTTTCAAGGCAGTTAGGTAATTATGTAAACGGGTGTGAATTTAGATTTGTATTTGAAGTAAAATCCTATTTATGGATCAGGAAATAGAGGGATCTATCTCTGGCAATGCCCCGCCCATTTCTAGCCATGCCCCGCCCATTCCAGCTAAGTCCCACAAAACCTTTCTGTTTTACCTGGAATCAATTTACATACTTTGAATCTGGAATTTTCAGAATCTCAATTTCAAGGTAACTATACCGGTAGGCTGTTAAATATTTAAAAACAAATTTGATTTGGTGTTATTGCTGCCTATACAGCAACAGCACCCAGTCAAATTAGTTTCAAAATATTCAACAGAATGTTGATTCGATAATAAAGACGTACAATTCGCACACGGAATATTCAATATTAATGACAGAGCTAGATACGTCATTCATTAGGCATTTCGATTGTGACATCAGCCTACATGTGATGTAATTGTCTACGACGTTATATACTTGAGTAAGAGATTAGATGTATCATTTATGCTAGTTTTCATACTTACCAACATACCCAACTCGCCATCTGACAATGTGACATTAGAAAGCCCTGCCTTAAAATTGTCTAAAATTTCCTGATTTTTAATGTACTTTGACAATTCTATGTATGCAACAAATTCATTGATGAAAGTTTTAATTCCAATGAGCTTTCCAACCTCGAAACAGTCAACTGGGGCAACACCCATTACGAAAGCTAATGGCCAGAATACGTATGAACATATCAACTGAAAAACAAACACACGAATAATAATAATAATAATAATAATAATAATAATAATAATAATAATAATAATAATACTACTGATGATCAATAACTAGTTAATTCTATCATTACTGAATTTATAATACCTGAATTTCAAGTCAGTCATACAGAAACGTTGTTGTCTATTTGGAAATTATTTGAAGATTACTGAAAATGATGGCATATTTTCACTATTCTAGAGCTGTTACAGAGATACCGTTTGAAGCTGTAGTGTCATAGTTTCCCACAGAAAGATATGGTGGAATACTCGACACAGTATGGATACCAATATGTGGCAAATGGTGAGCTGATGGTTAGCATAGTAATGCCACGCCGTATTAAAAACGTTTTATGAGCCATGCTTGATTGCTATGGAATGCTATGAGCAGATAATTTCTCTGTGCAACACAAATAACGTAGGTTGATGTTGAAACTCATATATTTAATATTATACCACTAAACAAATTAATTTTAAAATATTCAGGCATATATTTAATAGATTTTAACAGATATTCCATATTTCATCTTTCATGGTCAAACAGTTAATATTTTTATTAAATAATAAAGATAAAGTAGTTAGAAATACGTATCCACTGGATTATTTTTCATATTTTCAATACACTGTTGATCTTGATAATGACCAGGTTACTAGAATAAAATTAAGTTTAATATGCATTGCTATTAAGAGAGCATCTATGAGAGATGGGAGAAGATTACCTACATTGACTCTTACTCAGGCCTTACTTAATCTATAAATAATGAATGAGCCAACTTCAGATTAAGCCTTCATTAATATCAGTAACAATAGAAGAACGCATTTCTAGCTTTGTCCCAGCACATTTCTAGCTTTGTCCCAGCACATTTCTAGCTTTGTCCCAGCACATTTCTAGCTTTGTCCCAGCACATTTCTAGCTTTTGTCCCAGCACATTTCTAGCTTTGTCCCAGCACATTTCTAGCTTTGTCCCAGCACATTTCTAGCTTTTGTCCCAGCACATTTCTAGCTTTGTCCCAGCACATTTCTAGCTTTGTCCCAGCACATTTCTAGCTTTTGTCCCAGCACATTTCTAGCTTTGTCCCAGCACATTTCTAGCTTTGTCCCAGCACATTTCTAGCTTTGTCCCAGCACATTTCTAGCTTTGTCCCAGCACATTTCTAGCTTTGTCCCAGCACATTTCTAGCTTTGTCCCAGCACATGTCTAGCTTTGTCCCAGCACATTTCTTGCTAAGTTCCACCAACATTTCTTCGCATGTTAGAATCGATTTATATACTTTGAACCCTGAATTCCCAGAATCCCAATTTCACTATTCATATACAAATAATGAACAGAATTTTTATTAAATTGTAAATTCATCAAAAACCTATAATTTGTACACTTGACGGACTATTCCTGCCGTAATTGATTATGATGTCATATACTTGAGTAACAGATGCTATTTCCCTAGTACTGATCATTGTTTCCGGCAGTATGTGGTCAACAAACTGTCAGATTTCTGCATCAGTTTTGCTTATTCAAGTCATGTCAATTTAGCCACTTTTTGAAGAAGCTGTAATCATTTGGATACAATGGCTCAATATCATATCCAGCCAAAAGAATTGATGATTAATCAGCTAGTGTTTATTAGTACAGAGATAACAAATCTCTAAAATGTGGCTATCCAAAATTATAATGCTATATACCTCAAAAGTCAACGCTGGGTTATCTACCCCTGCACGATGACCAAACCATGTGAGTGTAGCATTGAGGAATGCCAATAGCGAGATGAAAGCAATTAGATTGACTGCAATGTTTGCTATCAGTTTGATTGATGCTGATGCACCATTTGCCGCAGCCTCCAAAATATTACGTTCAGTCCTGTCAAAAACAAATAAGACCATTCACAATATAATCAGCCTTGCCTATAAATACCACATTAGATAACAAAAGACATGAGGACTTAAAGATTCAATATTTTGTGGTCTGAGAACACAACATTTATCTACAAGGTTAACTGCATAATTAGTCCAATTGCTAATTATTCTTATATGACTGTAACAGTGAGTGTAAGGTAGATGCATATACAAACAGTTATGCCGCGATACATGCATGCATATCACATGCACATGGGCGTACATTCATGTGTGTGCACGTGTATGCGTGAGGGTGAAATCTTTCTTAATTTTATCTTATAAAACTGGAATTTTATTCACGATCATTGTTCTTAAAGTGGAATTATATGCATGCAGTTGCCTGATCCTCTGTCAACCTAGCACTGATGGAATTTATTAAAAAGAACGTACACACGTGTGCCTGATCCTCTGTCAACCTAGCACTGATGGAATGTATGAAAAAGAACGTACACACGTGTGCCTGATATGAAAGGCGTATTGGCCTAAAACTGGGGGAAAATCCATAATATACTCAGAAATATTAAATAACTTTTTTTATTATACACCTCTATATATAGAAAAAGATAAGAAAATAAACTATGCAACATGTTTATTGAACGTACTATATTTACAAAATATACAGCACGGTTGATAAAAGTTAGTGATCATCAATGCCGTAATAATGCAATAACGTAAAACTATTATGACATAATGTTTTTGTGAAGTAATACGTTCTTGATGTGACATCTGCAAGTGCATAAACCAGGATGACATAATGTTCCTATGATGTAACAAAAAGCCTCAAGAGTCGAACAACACCTTTAGATAGAGTTCAATAACACATTTTAGAGTCCAATAGCATATTTTAGAGGCCAATAACACTTTTCTTGGACAGTAGATGGTAGAAATGCAGCCAGTTTATTGGCTAATATATACAAGTATATACTACTACTACTACTAATAATAATAATAATAATAATAATAATAATAATAATAGGTTATTTAACATTTCCGAGTACAATATGGATCCGTATTGTACAAGGCCGCATTGTGTTTAAAATCAGTATTGGACGAAACACCGAAGGCGTCGAGTTTAATGCAGATTTTTAAGCACAACGTGGACGAGTACATTAAAACATCCATATTGTACTCGGAAGTGTTAAATGATCTATTTATTATACACCTATATATTGAAATAATTAGAAAATAAACGATTCAACGCAACATGCTCGTTGAATTTACTATTTACCAAATGTACAGCACGAATGATAGGAGTTAGCAATTCATTTGTGCCGTAATACAACATTGAGTAATACTATGTTTGTGTGATGTAACAATTCTGATAAAATTACGTCATAAACCACGGTGACGTAGAATTCTTATGACGTGATTAATAGCCTCGAGAGTCCAATAACACTTTTAGACAGAGTCCAATATGACTTTTTAGAGTTCAATAACACCTTTTAAAGTCCAATAAAACTTGATATTGGACGGTCACGTGGTAGTAATGCAGCCTTTTCATTGACTAATATATACAAGTGTATAATAATTACCAATATTGATAGGGCGTCATGGTGACAAATCTGAAATATAAGTGGGCTCACCCTTTCTCCATTTTGTACACCAGGTTAGCACCGGCTGTGACTTTTTCAGATTCTGGGTAAAACAATTTTGACATAGCCAAGGCAGCAGGAGCTGACATTACAGATGCTGTTAGGAGATGGTTTGCAGGTACCTGATGAAAGTAATTAGAAACAGCCATTTATCTATAGAACCCTGCAGGTGTAACATACACTGGTGTGTACATATGTGTCTCCATAACAATATTACTTTAGATATTTGTGCGAGTAGTGATTTCCTTTTATCTATTCACCCACAGTGAAAACTGTTACCCATAATATTTAACATGACAATGGCATTGGGATTTCCTTATCGTGTCTACATTGCTTGTAGTAAAGGAGCAACATACAGTAAGTGTGAAATCTGGAAATTATATACAAGTCCACAGAAAGCGAGAAGCCAAACTACTTAGCAATTCAATTCAATTCAATTTAATATATTTTCTATTATGATATTCAAATAATGTATGATGTAGCAGTAGTAGTAGTAGTAGTAGTAGTAGTAGTAGTAGTAGTAGTAGTAGTAGTAGTAGTAGTAGTAGTAGTAGTAGTAGTAGTAGCGGTAGTGGCGGCGGTGGTGGCGGCGGTGGTGGCGGTGGTGGCGGTGGCGTTGGTGGTGGCGGTGGTGATATATCAACAAAATCTATAAGCATCCAGTCAATTTTGTTTCATCAGCTTATCTGGATAGTTAACTTGAAATGGGAATTCTGAGAATTCAGGGTTAATAGTATATAAATAAAACTTAGTCTAGCTAGAAATGGGCGAGGCATAGACACAAATGGATCCCTCTACTGTTGCATTGTGGGAATAATAAACTATAACAAAGATTATTCTCCAAAGAGAATAAGCTGTCATTTGTTATATGTAACAAAACTTACACCAAAACTGATATAGGCAGCAAGCACAGACCCAGCAATGGTGGCGAACCCACCTGTCATGATTGCGTGTAGTTCTGAGTTTGTCATGAATTCTAGAAACGAACGAAATATTAATGGTGCCTCAGTCTGTAAGAAAATATAGTTGTTTTAATTTAATTCATTTCAAATTTTCAGAGTTCTTAAATAAAATTAGAAACAACATCAGTGAAACATTATGCAACATTTTGCAGATATTATATATTTGTAGCTAAATGCTAATGACCCATCTTTTTCACCTGCCTTCGCTATCGCACCAGCTATACCTAATTCTGGAATTGTGCATAAGAACAATATTTGTCTATTTCTATCTTGATTTCCACCTTCTTGTTCATTAATCACTGCTTTATTTACACGAGTTGCCAACTAGCTGTCTCTACTGACATAATTTAGTGGGGACTTCTAAAAAAGCAGATTTGCCAGAAGGATGCATATAGAGATAACAGGTCACACCACCTATTATCTATCACACCACCTATTATCTATCACACCACCTATTATCTATCACTCCCCCTATTATCTATCACACCACCGATTATCTATCACACCACCTATTATCTATCACACCACCTATTATCTATCCCACCACCTATTATCTGTCACACCACCTATTATCTATCACACCACCTATTATCTATCACACCACCTATTATCTATCACACCACCTATTATCTATCACACCACCTATTATCTATCACACCACCTATTATCTATCACACCACCTATTATCTATCAGAGAGTTAGTGTTATTATATATAGAATGCTTATTAGATATCAGTTGTTTCTGTTCCTTACCATACCAATGAAGATATTGGCGGCAGCATTGAGAGATTCAGCAGGGGATGTTCCCATAAGGAATGCCATACCTCGTGCAATAACTCTAATTATAAACTGCATCACTCCAAGGTAGTACAGTATGGAAACTAGTGTGCTGAAGAATACGATGATTGGAAGCACCTAATAATAATAATAATAATAATAATAATAATAATAATAATAATAATAATAATAATAATAAATATGGCATATGAAGGCAGAAGTCACAATGCTTAGTGACGTATCTAACTCAATCAGGAACATTGAAAATGTGTGTATCAATTGTATGTCGTTACTATTTAATAGACATTCTGTTGAACATTTTTAAAGTAATTTTACTGCCATAAGCAGAAACAGCCTTCAGTCAGATTAGTTTAGAAATATTCAACAGCGTACCTGTATATTAAACTTGAAATTGCCATTCTGGGAAATCAGGTTTCAATGGGCATACAGTGATTTCAACACACAGAGAAAGTGGGCGAGCAGTAAGTAGAAATGGATCTCTATATATAGGAGTGTATATTGATCAACTGTGGATAGTCCAGTGGAAAATGTGTCTGCAGCCCACATGTAGATAGTGATATACCTTCAACAGATGGAATAGAGGAATTCAGTTTTAGCTATGCCCCGCCCATCTTTAGCTAAGCTCCACCCATGCTTTCCAACATAATTGAATCGATCAATCTCCGCACTCTCTGAATCTCGATTTCCAGACAACTACATAGGAAATATTTTGAAACTAATCCGACTGTGGCATGTTGCAGCTTATGGAATGTTGATTAGATAGTAAGGACAGTTCATACAACTTAACACACTATTAAGTATCTAAGATAGACTGCATCATTCATGATGCAATTGATTATGACATCAGCCTACATGTGATGTACATGACTATGATGTCTTATGATTGACTGAGAAACTGAATTCCTTCATTGAACAATGCTGGTCCTGAGGAAGAAAGAGCCCATGATTATGACAATGAACCCAATGCTGATGGTGATGGTGGTGATGTTTTCTTTCGAATTCCATCAAACTGATATGAGTTAAGCACCTGAATAATGGATTTTTATCGACGTCCCACCAATTTCTACCTACACTGTGCATGCATTGGCAATGGTGGTATTGATCAAACTCTGAATTCATAGAATCCTAAAATCAAGTTATACAGGTAACATTATTCTGGCAGCAGCACCACACAGTCAAATTAGTTTCAAAATATTCAATAAACTTTTTATTAAATGACAAAGACACATAATTCGTACAACTAATGGGTTTTTTAATGTCCATGACTGAGTTAGCACTGTCATTCATAGCACATTTTGATTGTGACATCATTCTGCATATGATGTAATTGATTATTAGATCATATACAGATCAGATTCATCTATTTCCTAATACATAAATGTCTCCTTTATTCAAATAACAATCTAAATTAACACCTGGTTACATTAACTGCCTGGAAACAATTCATTATGAATCTCCAATAATACATGGCAAAGCCAAGGAATGATTTCAACAGAATACTTATTAAATGGTAAATTCATCGATACACGATTTGATCATTTGACGGACGTCTCCAGATTTATGATGGAGTATTGTATGTCAATTATGGTTGTGACATTAACATATATGTGATGTAATTGATTGTGATGCCAATCCTTGAGTGACAGATTGGATTCATCCATCCACAGTAAGTATTTACCAGGTAATAATTCTTAGGGTTTTCTTCCATGAAGGATGAATCAAGGAAGATTTTATTGACGATATGTATATAGGCTGCACGGTTTGGCTTACAGCCATATCACTTTCGATATGACTTTTCATATCTGTTTTGAACGAATATCGGTTTTAAGGGTGATTTTCATTAGGTATATGTCAAGAGGAAGTTGAAATTCATTCTCTAAAACGCTTTAAAATGATCGCCAATAACACGAAAATACAACACTATTTCCCGATATAAATTCTTGCTGACTTACACATATGCTTAATATATGCCATGCCAAACATTGCAGGGGTGAACTTTTTATCTGGGTCCACTTAAATATTAGACATATTGTAATAACCATCGCTTATTACATCAAGATTAATATACAATTTGACATTTCATGTCATGGTGATACAAATCATGTGATATTAGAAAGATGCATTTCTGGTATTCGTACCGAGTACTCATCTGCGACTCATGGCCCATGGTTTGTACTCGGAACTAGGAAATTACTATATACACAATGGTGACTGATTACTGTACTTTAGCTCTGATCCGAGTTTCATCCTAGAAAGTTAGGGTAGCTCAGGTAAATCTTGCAAGAATATAAATGTGTCTTCAAACAAACTCTTCCGTGAATAGTTATTACAATTATTTACCAATGTATGTTAGAATTCTTTTCTAAATAGGTCGATCATGTGAGACGGTTGTTATTATTAGCTTGTTAAATTCACATGCTAGTCAAAAAGAGTTTGTTTCAGACACAATGGGGCAAAAAATATATTACGCTTTCTACAGTCTATCAAGCGTGTGTTAGATATTTAACATCATGTGTGTATAGCCATTCATTGCGGCAAAGATCATAAAGTGTCCGCTACAGCGTGATTAGATAAACAATGTTCATTTGCAGGAAGAAAAAATATTCCTCATATAGTGATTGAATTGTTTTTGTCTTGCTAGCCAATGAGAAAACACGGATGGCATGATCAGCAGAAGAGGCTTAAAGGATACAGATATTTCCCAGAAAAACATATCTTAGGTATCAATCATTATTCATTGCACATTTCATGATTCTCGCTGGTTAGTATCTTTTATTTTTAACAATGATGATACGAAACCCCGAAAATATGTTCATATTCGGGGGTTTTATATTTATATTTCATAAGCGGATTTAAAACCGTCAGAGCGTGATATCGGTTTTCAATATGGTATCGGTATATCACGCAGACCTATATGTTTATATAATTACCCCAAATGCAAAGACTGACAAAAGATTGTCAGTGAACAAAAATCCAGAACCATTCCTTGTATATGCCAGCAGCTCATTCACTCTGTCACCGAGCCAGCTGAATGCTTCAAAACCAAAAGTCCATCTCAAAATCATCAAGGCAAATGCAAATTGAATATACAGGCCTAATATCACAGGACGCCATCGAACCTGGAAGTCACATATAAACATAGTCGTGTAAGTTATAAATAAACAAAGTCATAAATACGCTAACAGAAATCCTGTTCTCACCATCCTGCCATTTTAGTTGACCTATGGCAATAATACAGCAGACAATGATCCTGTTAATAAGCAGCATGATGTCATCGTAGCAATAAGGAGCATCATGCTCCTAATCATGGCAATGGACCTTTCCGGTATTAGCTATTCCCAGTCCATCTCTAGCTAAGCTCCACCCACACCTCGCTCGTCTTGGGATCGATCGATCTTTGAACACCCTGACTATCAATTTCCAAAAAAATACACATGTAAGCTGTTGAATATTTTGAAACTAATTTGACCAGCATGTTTATTAAATAGCAAAGAATTACAAAGACATACAATTTATACAACGTGTCGGACTCTTTGAGATTTGGTGACGGTCTATATGGAACCCTTTGTGACGCAATGAGTGTGACGTCATCATACACGTGCTGCGCTGATTATGACGTCATACGAGGTCAGATGATGGATGAATATTCTGGAAAGATGAATTGTTCTAATAATGAAGCTAATGATTAAAACAATAGTGTAGCAAACTCATAGGGACATGATGCTGATGTTTTGTGGTTATTGCCAAGGTAGGCCTCTGATATGGACGCTATGTCCTAGTGCCAGTGCGTCGTCAATGACAGGGTTCATAGAACTAATGCTTGACAATAATAAAGACCACATACTTGCAAGTACCTAGCGATATAGCAGAATGAATCTCAGAAATGCAATGTAAAAATATCTGGAATATACACCATCAATTCCAGTCAATTCGTGTGGTTGTGAGACAGGTCGGTGAAAGCCAGTCAAGTGAAAGAGGATTTTTGTCCCCTTGATGCTGATCTAGTTGTAGGCTACTCACCTCCCAAATGCTAGGCAGGTGTCGTAGAATTCACTGGTTCGAACCCTGCTCGGGTCGAAAATTGAAAAGGGTAAAAATTACATTCAGATGATGAATGGGCTATATCCTGGTGTCAGTGCGCCATCAATGGCAGGGTTCATAGAACTAATGCTTGACAATAATAAGAACTACATACATAAACACATAAATACATACATACCCCTTTTTGTCGCATCACGAATAGACAATCAAATAAAGAGTATTCCTTTCATAAAATATGGATGGCAAATAGATATGGGAGATGATATAATAGTATGGAAAATTAGGATTGTGATGCTGATGATAATTGCGGTGGTGGTGCTGGTGATGGCAGCGGTGATGACAGTTGTGGTGGTGCTGATGGCAGCGGCGATGACAGTTGTGGTGGTGATGGTGGCGGCAGCGGCGGTGTTTGTTGTGGTGGTGGTGATGACCATGGCGTCGGTGGTAGTGCATGTTGTAATGGTTGCGGTGGTAGTGCATGTTGTAATGGTTGCGGTGGTAGTGCATGTTGTAATGGTTGCGGTGGTAGTGCATGTTGTAATGGTTGCGGTGGTAGTGCATGTTGTAATGGTTGCGGTGGTAGTGTATGTTGTAATGGTTGCGGTTGTAGTGCATGTTGTAATGGTTGCGGTGGTAGTGCATGTTGTAATGGTTGCGGTGGTAGTGCATGTTGTAATGGTTGCGGTGGTAGTGCATGTTGTAATGGTTGCGGTGGTAGTGCATGTTGTAATGGTTGCGGTGGCCATAGTAGTGATGGCTGTGGTTGAGGAAGTAGAGGCGAGGATAACGATGTCGAAAATGGCGATGAAGTTGACGACATTGTTTTAAAAGAGGTCCATTTATAATACTACTAATGATGATAAAAATGATGACTTACCCCAGCAGGGTCATGTGAGAAAACAAAACAGAAAAGAACAAGGCATCCAAGACCAGCAGCTGAGATAAGGTTTCGTGGAGTATTAATCCCAATATCAACAATCACCCAGACGAAAGCAAACACAGCAAATGACACGAGGAAGGCATAGTAACATCTGATTAATAATAATAATAATAATAATAATAATAATAATAATAATAATAATAATAATAATAATAATAATAAAAATAATAAGAGCCAATGGAGATTGGAGCCCCTCGCCATCCAGGTTTTGTCACATTGTACTGATATTTCGGACTTTTAAGATTTCCCATATTATTTTATAATTTTCACATTTTTTATCATGTCCAAATTCGGGGGAAAATAAATAAATACGCCTAAAATGTACTGCCTCACTACTGATACAATGAGGGTTTGGTTAATGCTCAATAAAATACAGTGACAAACGCAAAATGTTATGATTTCAGAACTGATATTATTTTTTGTTTTATTGATAGGATTTGTCGACTGTGTTATTGAAATGTATCCTTATATTTAATGACAATTAGGCCTAATCCATTTAACAAACTTTTGCCAGTAAATTAACAGTTGCAAATAACATTATTACGTCATCACTGATGGCAACGTGCCTAGTAAATAGGTCATCATTGGCTTATAATTAGATACTGTGTTGGTGCATGCGTGGTAATACATTGTGGTGTACTGAGGTCACTGGCACCAGACATTACTACACTTATGTGATGCTTTAATGGATGAATCCACTTTTAGTTCTGTCCCGCGCATCTCTAGCTAAGCCCCGCCCATGCTTTGCGGATGTGGAGATCCATTTATAGCCTATTGTTTGAATTTTGAATTCCCAGAATCTCAATTTCATGGTAACTATACAGCTAATATGTTGAATATTTTGAAACTAATTTGATTAATTTGACTGGGTGCTGTTGCTGCTTATGAATGCTCACCAGAATATTTATCCAATAGTAAACATACAATTCGTAACACTGACAGACTTTTAAAGGTTCACGATGGATTTAGTTACGTGATTTATTACGCATTTTGATGTTATATAGGCCTGCTTGAGTGACAGATTTGATTCATCGCTTATGTTTCTCATGTTTATGGGCATGGTAAATGATGATGCATTTCTGGTTGGCCCTGTTTGTTTACGGTTCAACCATTGGGATTTCAGAATATGCAGCAAAATATTCCTTACATCATAAAGAATTTGCCATTTCTTGTATGTAAGGGGTAAAGAGTTTTGCCATTGTTAATTGTTAATCGTAATTTGGTCAATGATAAAGCCATAAAGACATGATTATGACGTAATAAAAACAAAATAGTACACTTCCGGGTCCATTACACGTGCATGATGCCAGAGTAGTTGGACTTTATCGGCATCACACCTTATAAGATGTCCAAAGAAATTGCTAGCTGTTGACTTTATTGTATTTATACGACCAGCATATTATGTCTGAGCTGCAGACGAGCAGACTATGCAGTGTATTAATCTGTCAGCGTATGTATCAAAATTGAGGTTTATAAGCATTTTCAGGTATAGTCTTTGTAACTATCCGGAAACATTAAGATGGCGGTCAAAGGCACCAAACTACCTTTTGCCATTTCTTTCTCTTACCTTAATGACTACCATCTTGAATTTCAACTTTCGCAATTTATTTTACGTGATATCTTCGTTTCTAAACTATATAGAAACTCGATTTTAAAGGCCATAACATTTTTAAAGGGCAATGATTGTTACTGTTATTATTCTAAATTCCTGCAATATCACTACCACTAAAATCATGATGGATTTAAAAAAGTGATGTTATCTTGTATCTTTGTATCCAAACGATGTAAAATTTTATTCTAAAGGCAATGATTTCTTTATGGTTAACCAGTGCCATAGCTGCTTTTCTAAAAATCATCTTGCTGTGTAAATTGCAGCCATTTAGGATGCCAAAGTGGATGCCATATAAAGATCTGCTATGCGATGCATGACTGTCCATCTGGATGATAATCTGAAACAGCTGAAAGCTGTTAATAAAGCTTCAATGGTTAAATTAAGCATGTGTTAAAAGACAACTATTAAGTTTTAGCTCAAATGCGCAAACATTTAAAACAACCAATGAAAGCCTATTTATCTCAATTTCGATGCAACTATACAGGAAAGCTTATAAAAATTATTGAAATTAATTTATCTGAACGACGTTGTTGCCTATGGCAGCAACAGCTTCCGAGTAAATTAATAACCATTAATTAATGCACACAATCTCCTGCTACTCTTCTCAAATTCAACTTGTATGGTCCAGAACTTGCACGAATTGCCAATGAGATGGAAAACCGGATCGTTCTCTTTATTATTAACTAGTCATGAGGCAGAAGCATACTATTACAAACATTTATCATGTATTGGCATTGTGTAACATATTGACGTCAGATGAACATGGTCAAGCTAATGACAAAGAAGGGACATCCCAATCCTGTGCAGGAGAGCATCTTCTCAACGTAAATACGAGGATGGTCTGTCATGAAGAAACTTGTCGATGACAGGATATGTGGACTTACGAATCTCTGGGATAAGAGAGCAACCCGTAGGCCCTTATTATGAAACTCTTCAACTAAAGAGAATACGGTGCAGGCTTCATCGGATGTTTTGCCTCTGAAAGCATCCCCTTGTTTCATGTCTAGACTACTCATTGTCTCACATTCATCTCATGAGATGGCCATGGAAATGGTAATTAGCAACTATGAGTTTGGAACAACGAATCACACCATGGTGAAACCAGATGGCGCTGCTCATCAGACCCTAGACAATAGTAAAGTAGTTGAAGCTTTAGAGATTCTTCCAAAGAAAGATCCAGGGATAAGCTCAATAGATTCGCCTACACAAGGACTCGAAGATAACACAATATATTTAAACATGGATCTGATAATTGATGGTATGGTATGGTATTGAAAGTATGGTTGTTATACAAGAGTTGATGGCAGTAAAATCATGTCAAATCTGCATGACGCTCAGTGATTCATATGTTAAACTCATTAATGTGAAGGCGCATAACTACAATGTCAGAAATGTTATATTTGACAATTATTCTGTCAAGCAATCATTAAAGGAGGTAACACAGCAATGGCGCAGAGGTATTACGGCTTCCATGAGACCATGACAGCATATCGCATAGGGTGCAATGAAAAGCAAAGATACAGAATCGTTTCTTTGACCCACAAGTAAAAAGGATTTTCTCCCAATGTACATGACCCAGAAACTTTAAAGTTGGAGATAATACGTAATAGTTATCATTGCTGCATTGCATAAGAACAATATGTCAAACAAGACTGCTAACTCACAGGAAGATGCCGACACGTTGATGACCTTACATGTTGTTTAAGCAGCGAAGGTTGCGGCTACCATTCATATATACAGTCAGGATACAGCTGTGTTACTTCTTGCATTGAGGTGTGTTCCCCTTCCTGGTAAAAAGCAACTGTACTGATAGGTACAAGTGATTGGTGTCAGTTATTTATACTGTAACCAATTTACAATGCACTTGGAGCAGATAAAGCAGTGGCATTGAGCAGGTTGCATGGTCTGCTCGGTTGCAACACAACCGGCCATATCAGAGGTAAATAAAAACGGCATGTTTGGAGACCTTCTCCTAGTACTGGAATATCTATACCTGCTCTGTGAATTGGAAGCTAACCCTCTACTGATGCTATCAAGGGGTATGCATCATTTCTCTGCAACCTCTTCTATACGAAGGGTATCCGCATCACGCAGCCGAACAACACCAGGTGGACATTATTCAAGCTAGCACTTAGTGCTTCGATGCAACACGTCAGACGAGCTCACTACCAATCTGCAGTTTGGAAGCATGATCTTATTCTCCATCATGTACTGCCGAAGCCTCTCAAAATCGGCTCGATAAAAGAAGACAACCGTCTGGTACCAATATTAGCAAGGGTTGCAACGGCCACAACGGCAGTTGTTGAACTGGCGAGGTACAAGTGCGGTGCCAGTAAACCAACCTCAATGAATGTGTATTCATCCACAAAATGTTCATTTGGAATAAGGGATTTGGTTTGCAAAGAACTTTGTCAGTGTGAAGTAAACATGGAGACATGCCAGAGCATGGAGAGTCTTTCAGACCTGAATTACAAGGTGGAATTACACATATACAAAGACAGATTCGATGTGTTATTAAACTCAAAGTGATGATTTAGTTCTTGGAGAATTTTATATTATAAACAGTTAAATTGTTAAGTTATGTTGACAATATTTAGACGATCTGAAAGCGGACTCTTGTGGAAACTGGTATTACGGTAGGATAAGGCAGTTTTGGTTGGATTCTACATGCCAAGCTTATTTGTTGCCATGATAATAATTTGTTTGAAAAGATAGATATAACTTATTTCGAATATCGAGAGATTACATGCCATAGCCAACAAATGGCAGCCATTTTGAAATCAAACAAGGTTGAGTCTGATGTAAAACACAGATGCAATGTCTTCTTTAATTTGCTAATTGTAACTATACAAGACACTCCTTAGAAAGTGTTTCCGTGGCCTAGTAAGCAAGATGTAGGTTGACATATGCAGTAAATAGCGGCCATTTTAAAATCCAAAATGGTTGACAATATCTAAAGATTACAAACCTGTGCTTGTTTTATTAATTATGGCAACCATAAGAGTCTTTGCTAGTATTGCATTTGGAATTGCGTTTGGTCGTAGAAAGAAGGATATAGTTAAAAGTAGGTTCAAAATGTGGTCATTTTACAATTCAAGATGGCTGACAAAACTTGTACATTCCAGAATAAGTGTTTTCTATTCAGCATCACACACATTACAGTAGGCTATCTGATAAGATGACAGGATTATTTTTTTAATTGGGTTCTTAGAAAGAAAAATACAGTCAGTCTACCATGCAGTTGTAATGGTGGCCATTTTGGAATTTTGGTCCGGATTTATCCGGAAAATGCGGCTCTTTTAACAGGCCTCCGGATTATTTTTTTAATTGGGTTCTTAGAAAGAAAAATACAGTCTACCATGCAGTTGTAATGGTGGCCATTTTGGAATTTTGGTCCGGATTTATCCGGAAAAAGCGGATCTTTTGACAGGCCTCCGGATTTCCGGACATCATTTCAAATATCAGGATCCATCCACATATGAAAATAAATATTTTAGCAGAATTTTGCGTAGACACGGTTAGCTAGTTACCTGCAGAGTGATGAATGATGAATGGCATTCAGTACGACTCGATAATATTTATAAAATTGTATTTGATTGAGTTTCTATTGGTCATTCGTATTCAACATAATCTAATATTAACATAACATAGCATATTAACATAACCTAATTACATATAAAATAATTTCGTTCTTTAATTCGTGTATAGATGATGGACACTTGTTCGGTGTGTAATGAGTCTCATGCCGTGTGATCATTCATCACAATTCCGTAAAATCACATGATTACCTATATCTAAGACTATTGAAACCATCTGCTAGTCTAAACAGGTAGACCAATATTGCAAACGTTGCAACGGCCACATCTGAAGATGTTCAGTTGGTGAAGTGCAAGTGTGGTGCCAGTAAACAAAACTCAATGAATAAGCTTTGATCCGCAAAGTGTTCATTTGGAGCAAGGGATTTAGTTTGCAAAGAACTTTGTCAGTGTGAAGCAGGCATGGAGCCGTTTAAACCTGAATTACTTGTTGTAACTATACCTATTCAAAGACGGGTTTAATGTGTTATTAATCTCAAAGTGATGATTCAAACAACGAATTGGACATCGTTGTGTTCTTTAGTTATTGGAAAATATCACAGTTAAATTGTCACGTTATGGTGATAATATTTAGGCGATCTGCTAGCAATCATGAGTAATTTTAAATTGTCGCAATCTAGATACAAAACAAACATGTTTATTTCTGTACGCGGGAGTTATTACAATAAAACTAAGTAGCACACAACATACTTAGACATGTCTTTCAAGTTAGGATCACAATTTAACGATCACCTTGACCAGTAAGTTTGTGTTACATAATAGGCTTATTTCGATTGGCATACACGCTCCAACCACGACCACTCACTCACTGTTACCGATGCCCCTACCACTTTGTTACAGGCCAAAATGAGTATTACAGGGATGTATCGTATCCAATGCAAACGATACTGCTCAATAAGCGCATGTCATCAGAATTTTTAAATGAGGCTAACTGATTGAAAGTTGTTGCTGTCCTGTCCTTGGCAGAAACAGATTTCACCAAACAGCTTAAAAATAACCGCAGATTATTTAGCTGCTTACCAAAGGTATATATCTAGTTGTTCGACACGCAATGAATAAACAAACGATAAATCTCATGATTTAACTATTAAATAATCAATTACTCTACTACCCAGAGTTAATCGATTGTAAATGGAACAGATATTATTGATAATTAGTAAGCGTCTAGATTTTAACAATTATTACTGGTGTAATCGGAATTGAAAGTTATATAGGCCTATCTTATTGATGATGCTTATAAATAAATTAAAGGTCGCGGGCGTGTAATTTATATCAACCGTTCGCGAAAACACGTGTATACTTGCTACCATTTTCCGCAAAAAATATTACATACAATAAGTGTACCACACATCCTTGACACCCACCCTATAAAACCGGTATACGGTTTAAACCGGCTTGAAAATTGACATCGTCGCCAGTTTGATATTATGCCATATGCGCAGTCTTATCTGCACCCTGTTCAAAAGGGAAAACATTGCAAAACGTTTTGTTAAATCTGCAAACTGTGACAATCAGCGATTTTAATATCCATTAATTCATGCAATATGCAAACCGAAGAAATCTGTTACCAGTTTTCGTTTTATATAGTGCAATTTCGACATTATTCAAGTCGACCAAAATAACATATTTCGTGTTTATGAATAAATCTGTTGAACTATATATCACATATGCAATATCCGAAAAGCGCAAACCGTGCACTCGTCCAAACTTATTTTCCGGACAAAAGTTCATGGCAAGATGGTTGCACTGTAGTAATCGCTAACACTAAGAGGGCAGTAGTACCTTTTCAATCATGTTTCCATAGGCCTTATAAAGGCAAGAATAGCCTAAAGTAGGTTGGAAATGGTGGCCATTTTGAAATCCAAGATGGTTGCCGTAATGGTGATGGAAAAACATAGCTATAAGTATTTTTGCATTTCTTCGTGCTAGAAGAATGTTGTCTGAAAATTGCTAAGAACGTGCCAAAAATGCATATAAATTGGACAAACTATATTTGGAACGCTCCAACAGAATAGCCGTTTTCTTACTACGCCACACCCATTTAGCTAAGTTCCGCCAACTTTGACGTGAATTTCCAGTATCTAAATTTTAAGGTACATTACATACAATAATTGTACAACAATTCATTGACACCCACCCCATAAAATCGGTATACAGTTTAAACCGGTTTGAAAATTGGCAGGTATGCTGTGGAATATTTTGAAACTAATTTAACTATGGGTTGTGTCGACATCTTCCAGTCAAATTGTTTCAAAAAAACTCAGCAGATTGTTGATTAAATTGTAAATTTGTCAAAGACATACAATTCGTACATTTGGGGGGGGTGCTTTTCGATTTTAGTGACTGAGCTTGAGGTCATATAAAATGTAATTGAGTATGACGTCAGATATGCGCGTGACAGATCGGATCGCTCAATTGACTCTTTAATGTATAGACACGGACCTCTGATACAATTATGAATCCTCCAGGTATACGGGGAAAGAGTACGGGGACTAATATTCATCAGTAATTATGGGAAATCATACATTGTTTCGAAAAATTAAATTATTTACTAGTTGAATGTCCATTTACAGGCCAAGAGAAGGCAATTTTTGAAAATTTACTACTGTAATGACAGTCTCGGTTACCAAGCCAGTCATTTCTGTGGTAAAATTTCAAAAATAGTTTTCTCTTGGCCTGTAGATGGGCATTGCTCAAAACCACGACAGAGGCCGGTGTTGGCCGGTTTCGTCACGAAAGCGTTAAGCTATGCTAAAGGTTTTAACGTACCCATTCGTTATCCGTTTCCGTTTCTTCTTATTCATTTTTTTCCAGCTAGTTTTCACTTTGTCCAAACATCCATCGACCTGGTCATTAAAACTGTTCAATAATAAACGGGATGCTATAAACACGACAGTTAGAACTGTGCACACAAGCAATCTCACAGAGCCCTCATCTCCGAATTGGTACCACATAGCATAACCAAAATATGCGAAATACAATCCAGCCAGTACTACATAAATTACAATCCATATTATGTTGTTGTATGTGGTCCAAAAGTTGCCAATACCTATTTGTATACGGTGAACCTGTTGGGTAACTGCGTTGCCTCTTTGTCTTCGGCCACCATTATGTCGCTGCTGTTGTTCGACATCATAATTGTCAATAGAGATATCTTCTTTCGCTTCCGCACCTGTATAGTAGTCACCTGTCACGGTAGATGCTCCCTGTGATGGAAGATGATGTAAGAGCTTTGAGCATTGACTTTATAATATCTCAATTTCAAGACATAAGTAAATATATAAATAAATAAATAAATGAATAAATAAATAAATCAATAAATAAATTAAAAATTATAAAAATAAATAAAATAGAAAAATATTTAAAAAAGAAAGAAATTAATAATGATAAAATAGTAATAATGAAGAGGAGAGGCCTGTACCTTGGTCAAAATATTGTGATAATGAATTCTGTGTAGACAGAAAAAATAATAAAATCAAATACATAAATAAATGAATAAATGAATGAACGAACGAACGAACGAACGAACGAACGAACGAACGAACGAACGAACGAACGAACGAACGAATGAATGAATGAACAAACAAAAGAACGAACAAACGAACGAACGAATGAACGAATGAACCAGCGAGCAAACGAGCAAGCGAATGAATGAACGAAGGGTTCGAACGAACGAACGAATACACAATAGCAATTTGAAATTGCAGACCCTCGTCCGCTCGTTTGTGTCACATTTTAAACAGTTTTCAGATGTTCATGTTACTGTTGTTGTTGTTGTTGTTGTTGTTGTTGTTGTTGTTGTTGTTGTTGTTGTTGCTGTTGGTTTGGTTTTATTGGCCATTCACACCTAGACATTGCTATATAATTGTATTTACTTATTAGCTGCTATTAATATTACTGTGTAAAACTTGTACCCAATCCCTTTGTATAAAGCATACAATAAATTATGCTTAAATAAAAAAGGAGACCCCCCAGAACTAATCAACTCTGCGTCTCAAATAGGCTTAGTCTGACTCTGATGGCTGGAAAAATTGTGGTCTCTGTGCAATACGCAATCACGCTAAAAGTGCACTATACCAATATGGTTATTTACATAGATTTTTAATTTGAATCATCATCATCATCATCAGCAGCAGCAGCAGCAGCAGCAGCAGCAGCAGCAGCAGCAGCAGGAGTAGCAGCAGCAGCAGTACTGTAACGTGAATAGCGACTTACCATACTAAGTACGTAGTAGTAGTAGTAGTAGTAGTAGTAGTAGTAGTAGTAGTAGTAGTAGTAGTAGTAGTAGTAGTAGTAGTAGTAGTGGTAGTGGTAGTGGTAGTAGTGGTAGTGGTAGTAGTGGTAGTAGTAGTAGTAGTAGTAGTAGTAGTAGTAGTAGTAGTAGTAGTAGTAGTAGTAGTAGTAGTAGTAGCAGTAGCAGTAGCAGCAGTAGCAGTAGTAGTAGCACTAGCAGTAGTAGTAGTAGTAGTAGTAGTAGTAGTAGTAGTAGTAGTAGTAGTAGTAGTAGTAGTAGTAGTAGAAGTAGTAGTAGTAGTAGTAGTAGTAGTAGTAGTAGTAGTAGTAGTAGTAGTAGTAGTAGTAGTAGTAGTAGTAGTAGTAGTAGTAGTCGTCGTCGTCGTCGTCCATACTATTGTGGTTCCTTAAGACAGGTTAGTGTTGGTAGGACGCGCTCGTCTTAAATAACTACAATTGTATGATCCCCAAATCCATTTTTACAGCACACTAACTTGCACTTAGTGACCATGCATCTCTAGTAACCGGCTTTGTTGCTCCATATGTTTGTTAAATAGACAGGTTTGACGAAACCATTACGGCAGAAACGCATACATAATGTATATCGATCTTAATCTGTTGTTGAATATACATGAACATAAAAGTAATAAATACATAGACGAGAGGAATATATCATTTTTCAAATGACACCAAGTGCTATATCTTATGACAACAAATAATATATGTGTGCCACTTTTTGTATGCGATGTCGAAACACAACTGGTTTAAAGCCGAGTATTATGTATTTGGCAGTATATCAGCAATAGGTCATGCTAATAAATTATGTGAAAAACATTTTATTTTGATACAACCACCATTTCCTGATTTACGATATATAACCCGTAAAAAAAGGTTGTCTTTTGTACTAAGATATGTCGGAGTTACCCAAATTTTTTGCCCCTTTTGAGTTTTGCCCACTGCACTAGACGGAGGTAACCGACCCATATCAATATAGGCATATTGCATCGACTTCTACATCTAGGCATCTGTGATAAAATTACTTAACCGAATGGACGTTTCGAGTTTATTCATCCAGCATATGACGTCATAATCTACGGTGGCTGATTAGGGCTATGCAATTGTTTTTTTCCAAGATGGAATGCGTGAGCACGTAATGCTATCACGTGAGCACGTAATAATTATCACGTGAGCACGCAAAAATTATCACGTGAGCACGCAATAATTATCACGTGAGCACGTAATAATTATCACGTGAGCACGTAATAATTATCACGTGAGTACCTCGCTTGTGCACTTCATAAGCCTGTATGGACGCAGATTGGCTCCAATTATAGCTAAATACGCTTTAGACGTGTCTCTCTGACTGTTGTATAGATGTAGGCCTATTCGCATCAAGAAAGACGTATCGAGAAAGCACGCAGTAGTAGAGGTTTGTATACCCATACCAGTTTTCGTACATCTTCTCAATTCCTGTATCTTAAGCACAACGTATTCTGCCTATTCCCAGTTGTATCTTATAGCTTAGTGCCTCTGCTGTGTGTGTGTGTGTGTGTGTGTGTGTGTGTGTGTGTGTGTGTGTGTGTGTGTGTGTGTGTGTGTGTGTGTGTGTGTGTGTGTGTGTGTGTGTGTGTGTGTGTGTGTGTGTATGTGTGTGTGTGTGTGTGTGTGTGTGTGTGTGTGTGTGTGTGTGTGTGTGTGTGTGTGTGTGTGTGTGTGTGTGTGTGTGTGTGTGTCTCTCTCTCTCTCTCTCTCTCTCTCTCGCTCTCTCTCTCTCTCTCTCTCTCTCTCTCTCTCGCTCTCTCTCTCCCCCTTTTCAATTTTGTTTCCTTAGCAAATGTAGAATAATGAATAGGATATCCCTGGCAAAGAGCTAACTGTTATATAAGCGAAATAGATAATATCAATTAATGTCAGTTGTCTGCATAGGTGTTCTGAAATAGTACTAGGGGCAACATCCTCCTCCGACCTCCACCCAACAATTTTAGCCATGCCCCGCCCATTCCTAGCAAAGCTCCGCCCACTTTTTACATGCGTTGGAATCGCTTTATATACCTTGAATGCTGAATTCCCTGAATCCCAATTTCAAGGTAACTATACAGGTAAGCCATTCAATATTTTGAAAGTAATGTGCAGTTTTCTTTAATTTGCATATTTACCAGTGACAAACAATTCGTACACGTGACAGACTTTTCGAGCTTCATGCCGGAGTTATGATACGTCATTATTATGATTGTGACGTCAGCCTACACGTGACGTAATTGATTACGACTTCATATAAATAAATGGCAGATCTGATCTCTGTATTGATACGGGATGTGCGAGACTGGTGTATTAATTCTAGCCATACCTGATTGCTTAGTTCAGATGCTGACCCCACAAATGCTGCATTGACATAATTATGAATTTTATCTTTGTCACCCGAAGTGAGGACAGCGTTCTTATCGTTGTTCTTGGTGTCTCCGTTGCTCATCTCATCTTTCTTGTTATCCATCGCGTATTTCTTTGTCATCTTGATACAGAGCTAGCTTGCTGACACATAGGCTGTAAATAATAATAATAATAATAATAATAATAATAATAATAATAATAATAAAATAATAATAATAATAATAATAATAATAATAATCGCACTGCTCGCTCGATGACGTGTCATCACAAATCCCCCACGTTCGCCGCTTTGACTTCTTCACCAATCCCCTCCACCCCGACCACGCGCCACACAATCATATTGGCAAGTCATCGACCAAATCTGGTTGAATTCCGTCCACCGGTTTCGGAGGAGGTGCATTACAATCTATTTGTAGACCTTTTGGCCCCTTCTGCACCCACCCCCTGAATCCCAGGGGCGGACCCAAATCTAAATGTCATCTTGCAAAGCACAATGATATAGGCAATGAACATACCAATTTAGCTTAATTCCACCGAGCTGTTTTGGAGGAGATCGCATAACGGACGGACAGACTGAACCGGTTATAACATCTCAGACTTTTTTTTAAACGTGGGAATAATAACAATGGTGGTGGTGTTGGTTGTCATGGTGGTGGAGCTGGGCTTTTTCTTCTAAGTTTCAATAGATCTAACAAAGAAATGCTCCCAGTTTGCAAGCATACAAAACAGACCTCCCACGAGGTATGTAACTATTATTCTGGCAGAAGAACGTTTATAAATGTCCTATATACACACGAATACATATATTTACACACACTTTGACGATTGGAAGATGTATTTATCCAGTACTTTTGCTGAAATATCAACGGCACAATTTCAAAGCGGTCATTCAAGTAAGTTATCCGCAACTGCTGCTACTGCAGCTGCTGCTGCTGTTGCTGTTGTTGCTGCTGCTCCTGCTGCTGCTACTACTACTACTACTACTACTACTACTACTACTACTACTACTACTACTACTACTACTACTACTACTACTACTACTACTACTACTACTACTACTACTACTACCGCTACTTCCGCCGTCGCCGTTAGCGCTGCCGCTAGCGCTACTACTACTACTACTACTACTACTACTGCTGCTACTGCTACTGCTACTGCTACTACTGCTACTGCTACTACTACTACTACTACTACTACTACTACTACTACTACTACTACTACTACTACTACTACTACTACCACTACCACTACCACTACCACTACTACTACTACTACTACTACTACTACTACTACTACTACTACTACTACTACTACTTACTACTACTACTATTAGTACAGCTAATTGAGATTTGTATTTCTTATACGCTTACACTCTATCCAAGTTGTATATATCCCTACAAGGCAAAAGGCACTGCGCAGTTTATTGACAAGGGTACGTTGGAAAGACAAAATTCTGTTTCTTGCTTGGTTGATCTTGCAATACTAAAGCGTATATCTACATTTTTTAATGAAATAAAGCCATACAGGATCCTTTCTTAGTCACTTACTGGCACGCATGCCGAGGAGTGATCGGACACTCAACCACATGTACACCGCCTACATAGCATTTAAGTATAATAACGTATTTATATGGCGAAAACAGTACTTCAATCGTAGGTCGAGGTGATCTTCCGGTCGCTTAGTTGTTTATAGTATTAACGCTTTGAATCCTAAATTCGAAATAATCAATTACTATTTAATAAATAGTTTGTTGAATATTTTGAAACATATTTGACTGCGAGCTGTCAAATTAGTTTCAGAATATTGAAAAGCTTACCCTTAAGTTACCTTAAGATGGAGATTCCGGGGAGTCAGGGATCACAGGATTAAAACATTATTTCCGTATTTATTTGAAATACGTTATTAACAAATGTGGCTTACAGCTGCATAAAGACACTGAAAGGTAGTTGTGTATTTTGAAAACGGATTTGGGGAAAGCTGTCGATGTCTTTGTCAGAAACCACTTACAAAAACACTGTCAACTGGTAAGACTTGGTGAGCACTCGTAAGCACATAAACTGATGTTCTCACGTAAACACACAAACTGATGTAGCGCACGCACGCACTGATGACGCCATGTAGCAACATAAACTGCTGTAAACACGCACACACTGGTGTAAGCACACAAACTGATGACATCATGTAGACACACAAACTGATGTAAACACGCAAGCTGATGATGTCATATAAACACATACTCACTCACCCACTCACTCCTCCTCCTCCTCCTCCTCCTCCTGCTCCTCCCCCTCCTCCTCCCCCTCATCATCATCATCATCATCATCATCACTCGCTCGCTCGCTCGCTCGCTCCCTCGCTTACTCACGCACGCACGCATGCAGGCGCCCACGCACGCACGCACGCACGCACGCGCGCGCGCACACACACACACACACACATTATTTCAAACCCATCTTCGGGCTCAAGACAAAGTATCCATGCTGCCACCAAAAAGGTATAGAAACAACATGAAACAATCAGACCGAGGAGGATACTACTGGTACAAACAGAATATTCTAAACGCGCCTCCGTGGGCTTCTTTCCCCTTACAGCAACAAGATACTTGGATATATACGAAATAAGCACGTGACACACTTAAAGTATTACAATTGAGACGTAAAGTTAAGCAACAGCAACTATCAATGGACCTGTCAAGCTAAGGTATGCCCCGCCCATCTCTAGCTAAGCTCCACCCACGCCTTGCTCGTGCTGGGATCGATCGATCCCTGAACTCCCTGACTATCAATTTCCAGAAAACTATTCAGGTAAATTGTTGAATATTCTGAAACCAATCTGCCTATGGCAGCAACAGCGCCCAGTCAAATTAGCTTCAAATTATTCAACAGCATATTTATTAAAATAGTAATAGCCAATTATGTGTTCGTGGCATACTTATCTACGTCATTCATGGCGTCATTGATTATGACGTCATCCTACTAGTCACGTAGTTGATTATGACGTCTTATGATTGACGGATAACCTGAAAAGTCCCATTACGATATGGTTATCCGTCTCGAAGTATACTATACCTGCAAAATGTATTAGTGGTTAGTCCTGCAGAGGCGAAATCGTTATATCTCGAATCCACGGACGTAGAAGCTAGCCTAGATTATTGTGCTATATAGGCCTATTTGAGGATCCTAGGATCATAATTTACAGATTACATACAAGGTTAAACACTTATATTTGTGAATCGCAAGCAGTTCTTGACAAATCGTATAGGTCACTAGAACGACACATCTTAGATCGGGTGGATTGTAGTGAAGATGTTAACACCTACCTCCACCCCTACTCACACCCACCCCACAACGCCCTGTGGTTAACTTTTTAATCCTTATAGGCCAGAAACGAAGGCCAAAAACGACACAAAACAAATTTGATTGGAAGCTATCAATGGCTACGACAGTAACAGCCAACAAGTTTCAGTTAAATTAGTCGTTTTAATCATGTATAAATCCGAGGCTTTTGTTATCAGATTGCTTGTATTTCCAGTAAAATTCAGAATCTGAGGTCACTTGTAGAATTGTACGAGGCGATTATGCGATCAAATTTAATCGAATTCTCTTATGTTAATTAATGTTTGCATTGTCATGTGGTGCGAGAGAAGACAATTTATTTTTTTTACCGTCGCCACCTCATCCCCCCAGCACACCCAATTTCGCCACCCCGCCCCATACACACCCCATAGACACACACATCCCGTAAGCGGAAGAGGGCATTGCATTCGGTTCTGAGTGCGTGCTTGCGTGCGTGCGTGCGTGCCGGCGAGTACGTGGATATCAGAGCTCTATTTAAAACAAATTCTGATCCGCTTTGGCTCAAGTCAGTTTTAACACAATGCGGATCTTACCGTCAAAGATGGTTTCCAGACATCGGCTGTCGCCGGAAGCAAACAGCGCAGATCCGTATCGGATCAAATTTTAGATCTATTGATTTCTCGGAATTTATGGATCCCTTTGGTCGCGATCCGAAAAATCGGAGAAATTATGGAAATCCGGAAATTCCGGTAAATCAGGGGAAAAAATGCAATATGATAAAAACGGGAGGACGGTGGCCTGTAATCTGACAATCTTGATTTCGTTTCATTACATCTATTCACACAGGTTAAGCCTTTAAAGGTGTACAATTTTTACATTTTTAGTTTTCGATGATTCTGATGTGAATATGCACCCTTAATACAAGCTGGTACTGTACTGTACAGGATACAGCTCAGAAATAATATAACACGTTTCCCGAACAAAATAGACACATGTTAGTTAGTTAGTTAGTACAATTTTGAAGACTGTAAGAAAGGGGGGGGGGGGGGGGGGGGGTGTTACAAATATTTTGAGCATAATTGGACTGGAACAGCAGTCATGTCCTTCAATCCATTGGAGGATTCCAGTTTGTCCATCAATCACATGACGTCATAACCAACTACGTGACGTGTAGGATGACGCCATAATCAATTACGTCATGAATGACGTCGCTAAATTCATCACGACCACTTACTTGATGACGGACTAAACGTTGGTGTACCAATCGTGTGTCTTTACTGTTTAATAAACATGCTGTCGAATATTTTGAAACTTTATTTGACTGCCGCTGGCCATAGGCAGCAACAGCACCCAGTCAAATTAAATTCGAAATATTCAACAGCTTATCTGTATAGTTTTCTGGACATTGCTAGTCAGGCACCCCTTCAAGGATCTATCCCTTGAAGCGTTGGTGGAGCTTAGCTAGAGATGGACGGGGCATAGCTAAAATGGATTCCTCCATCATGTTTAAGATATTCAACGTCATTTTTTTATTTTTGTTTGAAACCATGTTACGTTATTTTTATATTTATTTTTGTGCTGTACTGTAAGAGACAGCATACATGTACACAGTTGCCAACTTGTTCGCCAGTCTTCTACTGACTTCCTTGTAATAATTAAGACTCTTTATTTCTGGACGTAAACATGGACTTTTATACAAACAAATATTTACTGTTTTTCCTGGGATTGCAATCGAAATTTAACCAGGCAACTGCGGGTCATTGTGCGGAGAGTTTAATCAAATTAACTTAATTAAAACATTACATACAATACAAATGATAAAATATCCTTTTGAATGACGCTACTGGCTAAATAAAAACCTACTGGCGGTGCTTGTCAGAATCAAAGTGGCCAATCACGTCAGTGATGATGGATTCTTGTCTGTCCATCACATATCACATTCCGTCCATCTATGTGCATAATGCACAAGCCAGAACAAACCTTTAGTAGACATTGTTGATTGAGACGACGTCTTGCCACGTTTCATGAGACTGAATGATCTTTGAACCTCGTAGGTGGAGGCTAAACGTGACAATAAAATATGCAGGACTTGCCGGGACAACGGATAACACCTGGCACATCGGGCTATTTTTGGTTGGACAATGTTGGTACCTTCTTTTAGACAATAGAAATAAATTAGGCAGGTACAACCCTTCCAATTTTTTACTCAATGGCAAGAAATGGAAATCCAAGATGGCGCCATCCGATTTATCTGAAAATCACAATTTCGGTCATAGAGCGGCAAACAAAACTTATGAAGCCACCAGACACTGTTCTACCATGTCAACACATGGTTCCGTGAATTCTTATCACAAGAAGCTTGGACAATGGAAACATTAATCCAATATGGCCGCCACACGATTTATCCGAAACTCACAATTGCGCTCGTATATCAGTGTACAAGACTCAACGCCAGCAGACTGTGTTCTAACAATGTACATAGTATAAGACTACCTGATAAAGGGAAAGCTAATAAGATTGGCTACCTGCGCTCATTGCAGAATCATTAACTAATCCTGCCATCCTCTAGGGAAAGAAGGTGATAGACAATAATAATAATAATAATAATAATAATAATAATAATAATAATAATAATAATAGTAGTAGAAACAGGATGAACTCCAGCCCCCACCCCACCCCCTTCATCCCCTAGTACATTCCAATGAGTGAAATATGTTACCCACAGTATGAAGAACAATAAAAAAGGTGAACCATGTTTGTCAAATGTCTTGTCTTTTTCTCTTTTTTTTTCTCTTCTTTTTCTATGTCAAATCCTATATTATTTGTCTGTAGTTATGTATAACATATTGTCATAATGCCTTATGTCTACTTATGTCAAATCATGTGTAACTTGTATGTTATTCTATGTCAGGGGTCCACAAGCTAATAGGCACAGCCTCCAGTGGACTCCCTGTTATCATATTGTAATTTGTAATATTTACCAAGAGAATAAATCAAATCAAATCAAAAATCGAAATGGTTCATCTTGTGAACATATCTCATGCCATACATATATATATCACCAATGGACTATCATTACAAGTGGCCAAGCTGCATATGAATTGGCCACTGCTCTTCGGCAGAAGTACGGTGTACGTTTTCGGGGGAAAATGGGGTTACTCTTAGGTAGATTTAACCAAGCAGATAATGGATCTTTCCGGTTTTAGCTATGCACCGCCCATCTCTTGCTTAGCCCCGCCCACACCATGCTCGTGTTGGGATCGGTCGATCTTTGAACACCCTGACTATCAATTTCCAAAAAACTACACAGGTAAGCTGTTGAATATTTGACTGGGTGATGTTGCTGCCCAAGGCAGCAACAGCGTCAAGTCAAATTAGTTTCAAAATATTCAACAGCATGTTTATTAAATAGCAAAGAATTACAAAGACATACAATTCATACGTGTCGGATTTTTTTAATAGATTTGATGACGGTCTATATGGAACCCGTTGTGACGTAATAATTGTGACGTCATCATACACGCGCTGAGGTGATTATGAGGTCATACGAGGTCAGATGATGGATGGATACTCTGGAAAGGTGAATTATGTTAATGGTATTTGCCACATAATCCATGCCAGTAGTGCCGAGGAACTAATTGTTTCAGCAGGACTCTGCCCGGAAGGAACTACCAATAAAATAATGGACCTTTCCAGTTTTAGCTATTCCCCTCCCATCACTAACTAAGCGCCACCCACACCTCGCTCGAATTGGGATCGCTCGATCCCTGAACTCCCTGACTATCAATTTCCAGACAACTACAGGTAAGCTGTTGAATATTTTGAAACTAATTTGACTGGGTGATGTTGCAGCGACCAATCAATTTAGTTTCAAAATATGCAACAGAATGTTTATTAAATGGTAAAGACTTACAATTCGAACAACGTGTCGGACTATTAAGCGTTAAAGACGGATTAAATCGACTCATTCAGGCCATAATGACGTATGACGTCATACTATGCGTCACTTCGTTGATTATGACGTCATATGGAGCCAGGTGACTGATGGATAAACTGGATTCCTCCATTGATGAGAGAGGAGACTATTATTAAACTCTCAATCCTAGTCGACTGCAGTGCCATGTTCACTCAGTTACACTGGCAGGTGTTTGAAAAGTGGGCTGAACAGACTGATAACTATACGTTGACAGGACATCGCAGGCTATTGGAGAAGTGGTTGCTAATGATATTAGTGTAGTCGAACAAATCCAGCTGATTGTAAATATTTACCCACAGCTAACATATTTATAGAACTCTCTTGATCAGTTCAATCATTCCTTGCAAAAGAATAAGTAGTATTTTGGTTGGCATTCATTGAGATATCAGATAGACTCCACAAGTTCATTTATTAGCAACCTGAAAGGATTTGGTTGGGAACTTTTAAAGAGTCGGAAAGCATGCTACCATATGGCGGCAGCTGGTTGTCACAAAAATGCTCAGCAATCATTGCTACTCTTCATTCATAAAATAAAAAAGCTGCCCTCTATTTCTCCAGACGTCCACATAATCATTAAGAATTGTGCCTTTGTAGGTAGACGAGCAGAATCAGCAGATTGTTATCACAAACCGATATCATCTGACCTGAGCTGCTCTTAGAGAAAACCTATAATGCGGATGGCAAGGAGCGGAGTGGTTTAGCTGGGATAACAATGAGCAAAGGTGCCCGTGCACAATTGCTAAGCACTTCACAGCTCCTATTTCATCAGAGTTTAAGATGATGCCCACTACGAGGCCAGGAAGACTCGAGTCAAGAGAAATATAGAACAAGTACGGGGTATTATCAAAGCTAAAGAGGAAAATCCATATATTTCTAAGAGTAAGCACCTCAATATTATCACAGGAGAACATGCTCATCGGGATGTACAAGCAGATTTGACGCATTAAGAAAATTGGAGACCATGCCGGTATCTATGCCATTTCTGAATGAAAGAAAAAATGTCGTGAAACTAATGACATTCCACACTCAATAGCAAACCCAAAGAAGTTTAGAAACCAACAGACGTCTAACCAAACAAATGAAATGGAGGCTCTTTTGAGGAAAACGCAGCTGATAGCTCGTGGCGAAATTGTCACTGTTGACAACTATGAATACAGTGCAGTCCATATTTACTTATTAACTTAAGATGGCACACTGCGTGGGAAAGGGACAAAACCAGCTTTGTCAAAGTATTGTTAAAATAAACAAATGTTAAATTTGTTCCTAACCTTCCAGAAACAGGATTAAACATGGCCGCGGTTGTAGATGCTATGCATTCTATTAGAAAAGGGTCTTTTATTAAGGGAGAGCACATTAGTTGTTTGTCACGATCAGTTTGTGATAAGTATAATGATGTGTTAACATAGGAGTTTGGGCTAGAATGCATGCGTGTCTGGACCTTTCCAAGTGTATCCACCCATCATATGACGTCATATGACATTATAATCGACTAAGTGACGCGTAGGATGACGTCATAATCATTACGTCATAAATGATTCTATTTCGCCCGTCTTTAACTCTTAATAGTCCGACACGTTGTACGCATTGTATGTCTCTACTATTTAATAAACATGCTGTCGAATATTTGTAAAATAATTTAACTGGACGCTGTTGCTGCCATTGGCCATCGTCCAGTCAAATTAGTTTCAAAATATTCAATAGCTTACTTGTATAATTTTCTGGAAATTGATAGTCACGGATTTCAGAGATCAATCGGGCCCAACACGAGCGAGGTGTGGGTGGAGCTTAGCTAAAGATGGGCGAATGCATAGCTAAAAAGGGAACAGTTCATTGTTAGACAATTAGCTAATGGTTTGACGAGTCTTGTAGGCTGCTCTATGAGCGAAATCGTGATTTTTCTGATCAATTGAATGGCGGTCATCTTAGATTTCCATGTATGACCATTGAGCAAAAAAATTGACAGAGTTGTACCTGCCTAATTAGTTACTATGGTCCTGTAGACGATACCAATATGGTCAAAGTAAAATTGCATGATGTGTCAGGTGTTCTTAAATTTATATTTTAGAAGCCCCTGGGTATTAATAGTTCCTATGGGTTTACCTTTACATATTCTGGTATTTCGTTTTCAAAAGCATTGATATGTGCATCCTTGCAAAGTGTTAAAATTGTCTTACTCAGATCCAGAGGGTGTGGACAAATGGCCCCTTTTGCCGCCCACTCCTGGGACGTCCAATGACAACAGTGTAATCAGTTTTGCCAAACTAGTACACCTTTTTGGATAGTGGGCCGATATAATACACGCGCGAACAGAATTTAAATGAATTGAATTGAAGTTGGGTTTGCTTAGTTATTTAATATTATTAACAAATACAAAATTTAAAAGCAGGAAGTTTAGTAAAGTCAGGTCAACTAGCCCTTGTTAATTATTGAACATTATACAGCACTTGCAAAAGAACAAATGAACAAACGAACGAATGAACGAATGAATGAACGAATGAACGAACAAACGCCCAAACAAATAGCTCCATCGTTTCTTGCTATACCGCACCAATTTCTAAGTAAGCTCAGCCTACTTTGTACGCGTGTTAGGATCTATTTGCACCTTAAATTCCAAGGTAAACTATTGAATATTTTAAAACCAATTTGACTGGGTATGCTGTGTATACATCTCGCAGTAAGATTAGTTTCAAATTTTTCACCATAATATTTATTACATTTTCAATTAATTAAAGACATACAAAGACTGTTACCACATGCGTGACATAACTGGCAGCATTTTGAGTGTGAGCTAACATGGGACGTACGTTGAGTATGACGTCAGATTCTTGAGTGACTGATCTGATCTCTCCATTTGCTTGACAGATCCGATGCATTAATTAAACCTCTTAACACTCAAACGGCTTCTACAGTGGTCTTGATAAATGTTCATTTACAGACCAAAATAATACTATTTGTGAAAATGTACGACTAGAATGGCTGGCTAGATAACCGAGCCAGTCATTCAAGTGGTACACTTTAAGAAAATGGTCTTCTCTTTGTCTACAAAAGGATATTTTCTCTTAGGGAATTGAAATTTACTTGCGCGTTAACGGGCTATATAACCATAGTTATCATATTTGTTATTTATCACTTTGAATCAGGCTTGAATACCCTAGAATCTCAAAGTAGTCAAATTAATTTCAAAATATTCAGTAGAATATGTATTGAGCTGTAAATGAGTTTTAGAATTCAGGCTTTGGAATTCAAACGGTTACTACCTCATAGTAATAGCTTTTTGGTGTATATAAATTGAATTGAAGTGATCTGGCTTTGCGTGCTTTTTGTTGAAGGCTCGTGCGTTCCTAATGTGTGTGTGTGTGTGTGTGTGCGCGCGCGCGCGCGTGCGTGCGTGCGTGCGTGCGTGCGTGCGTGCGTGCGTGCGTGCGTGCGTGCGCGCGTGCGTGCGTGCGTACGTGCGTGCGTGCGTGCGTGTCTATGGCTGTATGTACTGTGTGAACACGGTGTAAGCTAAGTATTGTAAACAAACCGTCGCCCTGTAGGTGGGGCTTAGAATACACCTTCCGTATCCTCTGCGTGTCGTAAGAGGCGACTAAAGGAGGTACGGGTGAGGTAACCCTGACAGAAACCTCGAGTGCTGAAGACAGAGGTTCCAGGCCGCACGGCGCACTCTAATAAACCATGGATCCACGCACTTAACGCTTATGATCATGTCGATAGTCACTTACAGGACTGGCGGTATGATCAGCGAACGACAAGAAGAAGAAGTAAACCAACCGTATTATTATTAATAACGACCATTATTATTTGCTTTCTGTAGGCATACATGTCTTGTCATTCTGCCAAAGCGTCTATCAGCCCATATGAAATGTCATACAGAACTTGCTGTAGTAAATCGTAAGTGGGCTTGTGTATATAGACTCTATCGTACGTTTTAAAATAAATCATAATAGGGACTTGAACTTGAAATTTCCTCAAACTGTCATAACATCCTTTCAATTCACAGTTTGTTTTGTAAAGAATTCTTGACAAAAGATATGATAACTGAATCTTATAATACCAAAGCCGATATGAACTGCGCGTTTGTCAACTGAAGGGGGCTAATTGGATATAATCATTATCATGCACACGTACACAGATTGTTGATGCTATTAAGGCATAGAATATAGCGTGTCGGTGTACCAATGATATTCTCTGTATCATGCTTAGTGATAGATACGTGAGGAGGGTGAAGGCGGTGAGATGGAGTGAGGGATGGAGTCCAAGAAAGGTGGGGGAGAGAGAGAGCGGGCGGGGAGAGAGAGCAAGAGAGAATTGAGTAAGGGGGAGGGGAGAGGGGGATGGAGGGAGAGAGTGGGGGGGGGGAGTGCGTGAGGAAGAGAGGGTGATGGGGAGAGGGAGAGAGCGAGGGAGAAGGAGAGGGAGATCTAGAAAGAGAGAACGCGGGGAATTGAGGGCGAGCGAGCGTCGGATGGAGAGTGGGAGGGAGAGGGGAAGGAGTGAGAGAGAGGGTTAGAGAGTGAGAGAGTGAGAAGGGCTGTGACAGAGAGTGCGATGAGTGAGAAGGGAGGCGGGTGGAGATTGAGAAATAGAGGGAGGGATATGGGGGGAGGGAGAGACCACGAGAGAGAGAGAGAGAGAGAGAGAGAGAGAGAGAGAGAGAGAGAGAGAGAGAGAGAAAGAGAGAGAGCGGGAGAGAGCGAGAGAGAGAGCGGGGAGAGCGGGAGGGGGGAGAGAGAGAGGGAGCGAGAGAGGGAGAGAGAGAGCGAGAGAGAGCGAGAGAGGGGGGAGAGGGGGGAGGGAGGGGGAGAGAGAGAGAGAAAGTATGTGGCATATAACTAACTAACTAAGAGATGTACCAGGTCCACAAGAGAAAGAAGAGAGGGAGATAAAGAAGCGATGGAGATCCTTTCCAGATTTGCTTCCAGTGTGGCGGTGTCGCGCACAACTCGAGACTTGCTTACAATTTGCTGCCATATATTGCCGTTCGAGAACCCGAGCTAATAAACGAGAGAAGAAACTGCGGTCCTTTCTAGATGCTCTCCCAAGTAATTTCGATGGAGAGTCCAAAAGTAAGGGGTCGAAGAGAGCATATCTAATACTTCTGTCTGAGTGTAAGCCTGATCCTAAAAAAACCATGAAAAAACGTTACAAGGAAAAGATAAACAATGTAGCAATTGTAGCAAACTAAATACTTTTTTGTCGGTATTTTGATCACTGCAATCTAAGAGACAACACAACATTCGATATGTGCAGCAGCAACCAGAAGCTTCTGATGACGAATATGTGTGCACCGTATCGATGCAAAATGATAATTCATGCTCAATAAAGCAGAGTGAAGTAGACAAAATAACTTACAGAAATGTTATGTTCGTGAAATTCTAAGGTCAAGCAGTTTCAGTTATGATCGATTTTGGAGCATCGGTAAACATACTTGACAGGATTACATAGAAGCGTCTCTCTAAACATGAAAACAACATGCTTCAACCGTCATGTATATCTCTAAACATGAAAACAACATGCTTCGACCATCATGTATATCTCTAAACATGAAAACAACATGCTTCGACCATCATGTATATCTCTAAACATGAGAACAACATGCTTCGACCATCATGTATATCTCTAAACATGAAAACAACATGCTTCGACCATCATGTATATCTCTAAACATGAAAACAACGTGCTTCGACCATCATGTATATCTCTAAACATGAAAACAACATGCTTCGACCATCATGTATATCTCTAAACATGAAAACAACATGCTTCGACCATCATGTATATCTCTAAACATGAAAACAACATGCTTCGACCATCATGTATATCTCTAAACATGAGAACAACGTGCTTCGACCATCATGTATATCTCTAAACATGAGAACAACATGCTTCGACCATCATGTATATCTCTAAACATGAGAACAACATGCTTCGACCATCATGTATATTACGCATATGGATCAGCGGTTCCACTTCTAGTACTTGGTGTGCTGAGCACTTATGTGGAATATCAAAATTCACAAACAACGGCTGATTTTCACATTATAAAAGTGGGTCTGATAACTTACCGAATGTTAAGACCACGAGTGACTTGAAAACACGCCATAAAGTAAATTCCCCTATGGAAACAGAACATTATAATGACAATCGTGTTCAAGAATACTCAGACTGATTTCCAGGCATCGGTAAGATTTCAGACAAACAAGTAAAACTGCATTATCATGATAACGTACAACCAATACAGCATCCTCACCGGCGTATCCCTTTTCATGTGCGCAAGGATGTGGAGAACGAGCTAGAAAGACTGGAATGAGTGGACATTATCGCAAACGTAGATGACTCTACACAGTGGGTCAGCCCAATCATAGTAGTACCTATGAAATCTTGGGCCGTTAGAATTTATATTGACATGAGAGAAGCAAATGTGGTCATTAAGCGCGATAAACGCCCTATGCTAGCAATCGATGATTTAATCGCAGATCTAAATAATGCATCAGTATTCAGCAAACTAAACTGAACGGTTGCCTATCACAAGCTAGAGCTTGATTCGGAAAACTCTAGTATTACTACACTTAGCAGACATATCGGTTTGCGACATTACAAAAGATTGTTATTTGGCATCAGAAATCTTCCAGAAAACAGCATGACATACCTGGATGGCTGAATCTGTCTGACGACACAATTGTCCATGACCGAACTCAAGACGAACATGATGCAAACATAAAAGCAGTGCTTGAGCGTCTGAATCTTAAAGGCATTCGTTTGAACTATGACAAATGTGGAAACAGAGCGTGAGATGCTGGCAGCCGAGATGCTGGCAGCCGAGATGCTGGCAGCCGTATGTAGGGTGTTCAGAACATTTTCACCTTTACGTATACGGATCAAAATTCTCAATGGTAACAGATCATAAACCTCTTATCGGTGTATATGTATTGCATATTATTGATACAATTGAAACTGGAAATTGGGACTCTGATCACCTTTCCAGAATATCCATCTGACCTAACAATCGTTACATGATAAATTATTCTATTTAGCCCGTTTTTAACGCTTAGTAATCCGACACGTTGTACGAATTGTATGTCTCTACTATTTAATAAACATGCTGTTGAATATGTTGAAACTAATTTGACTGGGCGCTGTTGCTGCCTATGGCAGCAACAGGGCCCAGTCAAATTAGTTCCAAAATATTCAATAGCTGACCTGAACAGTTTTTTGGAAATTTATTGTCAGGGAGTTCGGAGATCGATCGATCGATCGATCGATCGATCCCAACACGAGCGAGGTGTGGGTGGAGCTTAATTAAAAATGGGCGGGGCATGGCTAAAAATGGAAAGGGCCATTATATTAGAATGTGTGAATACTTTATCTTACAGAGACTCGTTCCATACATCAACACTAAATCAATCGCTTGTTTTTTAATCTCAACCTAATTACATCATGCACTCACTTTCCACTACAATACCTTATGCACGCATAACGGTATCGCGTGCTGCAAATTTGTATCACGTGGTACAAATTCTACTCGATTACTCAAACTTCAAGCGAGATTAAAAGTTCTGCGCAAGTTGGGATGAATTTATATAACTTGAACCCCGACACCCAGAATCTCAATTTCAGAGTAACTGCACAGTTAAAATGTTGTATATCTTGAAGCTAATTTTCCTGTGAACAGTGGCTGCCTGTGGCAGCAACGGCTCCAGGTCAGGTTAGATTCAAACCTTTCAACAGAACAGTTATTAAACTATAAATCGATCAAACACATACAATTGGCACTCTTCACTGCGGACTATTAAATTGTTCCCGACTGTGTTAAACCTACTAATGATTATGACATTAGCCCTCTAATAAAGTAATTTAGTATGACGTCAATTACTTGGGTGACAGATTGGATCCCCCCATTAGCAACTGTGCGTATTTTTTAGACAGGTGGTATTCGGACCACCTGTCTTGGAGAAGCGCCATCCTCTTGCTTCCAGAACTATGTGGCTAGTCGCAGAAGGCTGACTGTATATATTATGTAATTTCATGTTCGTTCGAATTATACTTTTGTTTCTGTAAATTCTAGTTAAACTGTTATATTATGCCAACGTTATATGTTACATTGTAGATCTCTATGTGGTCAAAACGTGTAATTTCGTTCAGTACCAAATAAATTTCATTTCATTGCATAGACAGGTAAAGCAACCACGTGTTACTTCCGATCGGAGTAAGCCTACCCCGATAACGAAACCGAACTCGGCCTAGGTAGAAACCCCGCTATATACGCTTCACCGCTAGCGCCGGAATACCGCGGTACAGTTTAGAAGCTGGGTGGGTGGGTGTGTGTAACAGACTTTACCATGCGTGAATATCATAACATTCTTAAATGCGCATTGTCTATAAATAAGAAAAGATTTTAACTTTTTTCACTAATTTCCAGAATATTACCTGCATATTTTGAAAATAATCTGACTGAATCAATTTCAGTTAAACTGTTTTCAAAAATAATACGCGATTCTTTTCAATGATAGATTGGGTTTTCTTTCAGATGGGATGTCTTTTCGCGCCATGACCACTGGCACTACATACGAATGGATAAATTTGAAAGAATCTTAAACAATTCACATTTCCAGAGTATATCCACCCATCATATGAGGTCATAATCAACTACGCGATGTGTAGAATGGCATCATAATGAATGACGTCATGAATGACGTCGATAAGTACGTCATGAACGCATATTTTAAGACGGTCTATGCGTTGTTGTACAAATTGTATGTCTTTACTATGTAATAAATATTCTGTTGAATATTTTGACACTAATTTGACTGGGCGCTGTTGCTGCCTAGGCAGCAACAGCGCCCAGTCTAATTAGTTACAAAATAGTCAACAGCTTCCCTGTATAGTTTTCAGGAAATTGATAGTTAGGGCATTCGGTGATCGATCAATCCCAACACGGCGATGTGTGGGTGGAGCTTAGCTAGTGATGGGCGGGCATAGCTAAAAATGTAGAGGTCCATTAATTAACTAGCCTCGTCCATTAATTAACTAGCCTCGTACATAAGTGTTACAGTTCTTATTTATTTTCATTTCATTTATAATTTCATAATTTATTTAATATTATTTCGAGAATTGGCAAATTAATAACAATATAAGAGCTACGAAAGATGCCGCGTAAATTTTTTTCGAAATTAAAAATATTATTTTACTAATTGAAAAAATGCCTATGGATCCAAATTAGCTTCAAGAAAACATCTATTAAGACGACATTAAAATAGGCGTTGTACGACAATCGTTTTAGCTGTACACAGAAATTAATCATAATTTTGGACGCGTACAAATTTGTCCAGGTAAACTTGAAAAAGATCCTTACTACACTTTTTCAAATTGTCTGTCAGAGCAAAATACCGTGGGAAATACTCTTCTGACTGGTCCACTCACTGATATGTCATAGTCAACTACGTGACGTGTACGATGGTGTCATAATCAATTACGTCATAAATGATGTAGCTAAGTTCGTCACGAACGCTTAATTGGCGTCGGACTAGGCGTTTTTGTACGAATTGTACGTCTTTACTATTTAATAAACATGCTGTTGAATATTTTAAAACTAATTTGGCCGGCCGCTGTAGGCAGTAAGAGCACTCACTTAAATTAGTTTCGAAATAGTCAACAGCTTGCTTGTCAGGGAGTTCAGGGATCGGTCGATCCCAACACGGGCGAAGTGTGGGTGGAGCATAGCTAAAGATGGGCGGGGCATAGCTTTAAAATGGATTCCTTCATTGAGGCATCTGATCTCACACTCGGGTATTTGGTAGTAGTACTGAAAGTATCGGAACGGTATCGGTCCAGCAACGGCCCAGTAAGCTGCGTTAACTGAGCAACGTCGGCGAATAGTTTAAGTAAAACAAAAATGCTGTCAAAATAATTTCATGTCTAAGTTTAGATCAATCTTTATCTAATCATTGACATAAACTGCTGACTTACCAAATTATTTCATCTGTTAGTCTTGATGATGTTTTCTAAATCGCAGATATCTTCAGAGATTTATAACTAAATCCTCAATACCTCCAGCTATGACGTATTGATACGAAGACCGACCGTAGCGTCTTGCATCATATAAAAAAGTAATTATGCTCCAGGTGTAATCTTAAACGGAATTACATGAACAGTAAAGTCTTCTATGGCACGATAAACTGTGCATACGTGAATGAGGACATAGGAGAATGTAAATGCAAATAAACCGATGTATTTGCAGAGTCACTCTATCGAAAGGGAAATAATCTGCACATACAACAGACCCTATTTCAAACAACTTATTTTATGCGTACGCACGCACGCACGCACGCACGCACGCACGCACGCACGCACGCACGCACGCACGCACGCACGCACGCACGCACGCACGCACACATGCAAGCACGCACACATGCACACTTTTCCAGTTTTAGCTATGCCCCGCCAATCTCTAGCTAAGCTCCACCACACCTCACTCGTGTTGGGATCGATCGATCTCTGAACACCCTGACTATCACTGTCCAGAAAACTATACAGGTAAGCTGTTGTTGAATATTTTGAAACCAATTTTACTGGGCGCTGTTGCTTCCTATGGCAGCAACAGCGCCCAGTCAAATTAGTTTCCAAAATACTCTACAGCATGTTCATTGAATAGCAAAACATACAATTCGTACAACGTGTCGGACTATTAAACGTTTAAGACGGACTAAATCGGGTCATTCATGCTGTAATTGATTATGACGTCATCTTACACGTCACGTAGTTGATTATGACGTCATATGCTAGATGAATAAACTCGAAACGTCCATTCGGTTAAGTAATTTATCACAGATGCCTAGATGTAGAAGTCGATGCAATATGCCTATATTGATATGGGTTCGGTTACCTCCGTCTAGTGCATGGGGCAAAACTCAAAAGGGGAAAAAAATTTGAGTAACTCCGACGATTTCTTCAGTTGTCGAGGAATTTAATGAATTTCAGCTTGAACAATTCTTCTGTAGTAAAGAACAACGGGGGGGGGGAGAGGTGGGTGGGGGTGGGGGAGGGGGAGGGTTCAGGCACGGACGGACGTGACGACGCGCGATGAAGCCAGAACCCGGGAATTTGAACGTGGGATCTGAGCCACGTGGTGAACGAGGTGGGCTTATCGTTGAGCTCAAATCAACCCGCCGCCCTGGAGAGATGCCGTTGATGGTGTGTAGTGGTGACGCTACACGCTTGCTGCTTCTATCTGCTGTGTTCCTGGTGACGACTCGCCCGATGATGCAATGACGCAGGCGTGGTGGTGGAAACATGAAAACTGGACATGGAGGTCGTGATTGGCGTGGGTTTGCTTTTGATGTGGATGCTGTCGCTCTGCTTTGCTCTCCTTGGTCCAGCGCTGAATAAACATTTTATCATTGGTATGAAAGGATTTTTAGCGACTTGACGACGTGACTAGTAGACCTTTTTAACTCCCAAATAGCGCCATCTGCATTCAACTTATTATTTCTAACAGCAACAGGTTATAATTTTAAGTTTAAATTTGGATCTTTCGTTTGCAAACACTAGATTTTAAGTTTAATTTTCCCCGTTTCTTGTTTATTTAAGCACATGCCATTATTTTAATTTATTTATTCTTATTTGATAGTATTATCATTCAGTTTCGTCTCTTAATATTTTTTTATTTTCAAAAATTTTCTTCCTGATTTCTGTTTAGAGATTTCATTTTACAGACTGCCCTCCAACCCCATCCCACCTCCGAGAGAAAACCTCCCTCCCCTCCTATACACTGCATGCAACACCCACACCCGGTAACAACAGCTCATTAGGAAGCAACAGGCAACACATACACCCCTAGCAACATCTTAATTTTAGATTTTTTTCTGTTTTGACTCATTTTCGCAATACTTCGGGGGAGCTACGCAACCCTTCGAGGAAACACCTCTAAGATAGTCATGGCTCAAATACATCTAGGTGTAAGCGGCCAATAAAACCAACTGAAAAAAAATGTTTAGAAAAAGCATGCCTGATCATCAGCCACAGCTTAAGGAAGCGTTGAACTTCGTCATAAGAAACACACTGTCCGAGAGCAAAGATAATATCAATCGACTATTTGCTCCCAGAGTCATGATAATATATCTGTAGTGCCAAACCCAGTGTTATAGCAGTACATAGGTCCAGCTGTACATAGGTCCCTACATGCTGACACGATGATCAGTGTTTCTCATGGTCTCTAAGTTTTGGATGTCCCAGGGACCCACCCAATAAAATATGGGGTTCCCTAGCTGAGATCTGGGGGTCCCAAAGTGAAATCTTATATTCCCAATCACAAACACAGTGGGTTTCAATCAGCAGCGGCACAGCTACTGGCCATCAACAACATCCCTCAATGACAAGCTGTCCGGGGATACAGACAGCTTGGCTATCACAGCTAGCTTCATCCAGATGTGCGACATTCAAATGTAGTCAAATGTGAACGCAAGAAGAAGAAGAAGAAGAAGAAGAAGAAGAAGAATTCCTGCTAAAATTGAAGGATACCATGGACTAACAAATATGAATCATGGGGGGTCTCATGCTAGGTAGGTATTTTTGGGCAAAAACCTATAAAGTTACTTAGTATTATACAATGATACAAGATTTTCAGGGGTCACATGGGACCCACTACTATTACTTGTGGGGTCCCAAGCCCCATTCTTGGTGTATGTACCATCAAAAGGACCCTTATGAGAATCCCTGACGGTGATATGATATCCTGGCATATTGCAATCACTTCTTCATCGCTACAGTTTTGCCATTCATATAAGACTCACTGTGTTTGTGATTCATAGTTTCCCACGCCTTTCGTCTAGTAGCAGCAACTATGTTTAATTCGGATATATAATAATGAATAACATGAACCATGGTACTTGACATCATATACGAACAAGTCAGGGCCAGAAATCATTCGCAGATGAATTGTACTGTCGTCTCTTTCCTCTGCAGCTGCAAGAACTTTATCTCGAGTAGTCGTTCTTGTGCCCGTCTTTAAATGAGTCACTTTTCTCCTCTTTTCTTGGATTCGCTACATATATAAAGCAATTCACCTTTCCAGTTTATCCATCCATCATATGACGTCATAATGAACTAAGTGACGTACATGTTGACATCTTAATCATGGCATCATGAATTATTCCAAATAGTCCATCTTTAACGCTTAATAGTCCGACACGGTGTACGAAGTGTATGTCTTTGTTATTTACTCAACATGCTGCGAGCAAGCCATCTGCTGTGGGGTTGCTAACATCAGGTTCCTTATTCGGGTTGTGTGGCCTGAAGCATATACAGCAATGGCCTGCATCAAACTATTTCACTACAGGTGCCTTAGCACCCATGGTCAAGACTGAAGATTCTACATATCAACGTCCAGAGATCTGTACATATGGGAATGTAAACAGATTTGTAACTAGAAGATCATGTTAATAACATTACAGCTGATTACATTATTTCGTTTTTCACGTTGATTATGTACTAGAAAATCGCATTATTTTGTGTTAAGTTTGGGTAAAATCATATGAAAATAGTTTGTAAAATATTGGGTATTGGTTCTTAGAAGTAGGCAACAGCGAGACGGTTTTTTAAGTTCAATTGTATATGTGGGTGCCCTTAAATAAAGACGATATGTCATTGTAAATATGTATCAGTATTATCTATGTAGCGATAACGGGCACAATGACATCATCACCAGAAAACACTAAAGAACATAAACTATTGTAACACAACCATCCATTTCAGAAATGCCATATATCAGAGACATGAAAAAATTGGTGGAATTTGTTCTAAGATGGGTGGGGTACCCAACGAGAAAGCACCCGAGGCCGCTGCACGTGCTTCCTTATCAACCGGATTGAGCATATATGAGATTTAGGTCAAACAGTTAAAGTTCACGGTCACTGTGGCCTTTGTGAAAAACTCTATTTTAACGTTTACGATTTTGGTTTAGCTCAACATATCGTCTCATAGCTAAACATGGGTTGACCCCATTGGGACTAAACCTGGACAGATGCTTTCTTATATCAAGCGGATTAAGACCGATGATAATAAGGTCATAAGGTCATGGTCATTATAACATTTGACTTGTATAAATGCAGACTTTAACAGCTAGCTTATTCAGCTTAGCTGATTTTGCCTTTATTTCAGAATTGGCCAATTTATTGGAACTAAACATAGTCATACAGTAACCTCAACCAGTAGGCGCAGCACAAATACATTCAGACTTTTGAGGTCAAGGTCATTGCGACCGTGATGCAAATCTACATTTGTATTTGCAAAATGCCAAAGGTTTTCTACAATATCCCGTCATTGTAACACTGACGTTTTGTTTATTAAGCGCTATGTACAGCAAAGATTGTCAGTTAAATTATTAATGGCGAGCATTAGAGTTTTCGTCAATCTATCGATGGGTTCCGTTACGCCGCCTGTCTGCCTGTCTGTCCGCCCGCCCACCCTCCCGCCCGCCCGTCCGCCCGCCCGCCCACACGTCTGTCTGTCTGTCTGTCTGTCTGTCTGTCTGTCTGTCTGTCTGCCTGCCTGTCTGCCTGCCTGCCTGCCTGCCTGCCTGCCTGCCTGCCTGCCTGCCTGCCTGCCTGCCTGCCTGATTGTATGCTTGTATGCCTGCCTGCCTGCCTGCCCGCCCGCCCGCCCGCCCGCCCGCCCGCCCGCCCGCCCGTCCGTCCGTCTGTCTGTCTGTCTGTCTGGCTGGCTGTCTGTCTGTCTTGGCGCACAAGATCGGTTAAGATTTTGGCTTAGCTCAATATATCATCTAATATCGCGCCATGGCTTCACAGTATTGAGACTAACCTTGGACACATACTTCCGTATATCAAGCTGATGGTGCGCAATGATATTTACGCCATTAGGTCAAAGTTCACGGTCACTTTGACCTTGATATACAACTACTTTTTACGACTAAGTTTATCGTTTAGCTTAATATATCGTCTAATAACTCAGACATACAGACTCCCCTTAAGGGGCGGCGAGGGTAATAATTTGTCGCCTTAGACTTACTCGCTATTGGTTTGAAAGCGTTACTTAAATAAGCAGAACACATTTCTATGCATACCTGCTCTAATGAAATACTTAATTGAACATAGAGTTAATCCGTGATGACGACAAGCGGCATCGCCAAAGCTAATACAAGTGTTTACTGCGTAATCCAAACAATTTGGACAAGAATGTTTAGCAAGTCAACCCGTAGTCATCGACTATAATATGGCTCGGTCTATTTGCATGTCCGACATTCACATAATTTCAATCTTTCAGTGTCGTGTGCTATAAAATATTGCATTAGATTTCAACATTTGGGTTAGCGTTCAGCGTGTTCAAGTGTATGTGACAAAAAGGCATAACGATAACTTTTCTTTGACTCAATTTGTGTGATTTCCTTTAACAAAGTATACTGCTACACTAGCCTATGTTCACTAGGCCTACCGAAACTTTTGTAGTCCACCGAGCATATTTCAGTTCAGAGGAAAAAAGGTCCCATTGACGATCTATTGTCAATAGATGCAAAACATCTCAAGGTCGCATGCCTCTTCATGAATGAAGCCAAAGCCGAGGAAACACGTGCCCTCTTGTCCGGTACCAAGGAGAGTTTCGGAGACCAATGATAATTGTACCTTACTAGAAGTAGAAGGGCAGAAACTTGAGGTCACTCATTTTAGGTCAACGGACAGCGCAACGTATTGTGTAAAGGGAAACTTCTGAAAGCTGTGGATTCGTGACTTTCAAATCCCCCTGAATGTTAGCACACACTATGCGGTTCTACATATGCGTGTCTCCATAATGCTTCCCAACTACTACATCATCATCATCATCGTCATCATCATCATCATCATCATCATCATCATCATCATCCCCATCCCCATCAACGCCGTCCAAGTATAAAGCACAATATCCAAGCCCAGTACTGACTAATTTATTCAGACATAAGCATGACAATAATCTGTTTTGGAATTTGCAATCTCTTGTGGGTTTTTTTTTAATATCCTTGTTTCGACGATTTCACACCTTTGTGTAAACATTCTGTTCATTCAATACGCTCAAAATAGACTAACTATCCATTTAACATTTCGATCAATTGGATTTTGCTTATCAATATTTACACAACATAAGGACTGTTTATCTAAGTCGTGGTTGACAGATTTAGCTACCCGGTTCATACCACCCTGTCAGCAGGTGGGTCCTATACTATTTCAAATGGCCCCTTCTCCATTCTATAAGTTACATATCTGACGCTTAGCAGCACCAACATATATATTCTTATCACGGAACCACTCAGAACAATGTTTACCTAACTTTAGTTGTACATTTTCTCATGAAAAGACATAAATCCGGATGTTTGACATGGATTCTGACGCTTGAATCATCATCATCATCACCACCACCACCACCACCACCACCAACACCAACACCAACACCAACACAAACACCGCCGGCACCGCCGCCGTCGTCGTCAGAATATTCAACAGAATAGTTATTAAATTGTAAATGAGTTTTCATATGCAGTCTTTTGGGTTTAAAGGGTCTAGTAGTCTATGTTTTGACTGAGTACAGGCGTCGTTGTCTATAATATTCAGAGGTGGGTTACGACATGGGCTAAAGGAGCTACAGCCCTGCGGCCTCTCTTCAACACCCCCATCCCACCCTCAAATAAGTGGCCCCCAAATTAAAAAAAGGTTATCGCATTTTTACCCATTTGAGTATCTCACTTTTATTACAGTAATGGTATGTGTAAGTTCTTGAATATTTTGAAAACAATTTGACTGAAATCTGGTCCTGCCTTCAGTAAAATTAGTTTCAAAATATTCAACAGCATTTTGACACGTACGTAACGAATTTTTTATATTTGGACAGCAGCAGCAGCAGCAGCAGCGGCAGCAGCAGCGGCAGCAGCAGCGGCAGCAGCAGCGGCAGCAGCAGCAGCCATTCTCTCTTTGACCCACTCGATAAGGAGGACCCCTCAATTAACTATCCCTGGGCCCATAACTTGTATTAATCCGGCTCTGAATATATTCTCATAACGATTGAATAAATATACCGCCATAGACTTGTACTGATAAGCCTCACGACTATATATTGGAATTATTTATATTTTGACAATTACTGAAACTGAGAATGATTACGACTTATATATATACTATTTATTCTTGTGCAATCGATTTAAATTTACCAATTCCCGGACCTAATAAGAATATCGCGGCAAGATGTATTATAGAAAGAGTCTCAATATGTGAAGAGAATTGCAATAAAGCCAGAGCTCCTTTAAACAATTCTATATCAGGGTAATCATTCATATTCCTGTCATTTAAATGCACACCTGATAGGCATCTAATTCATCCCATAGATTCATTGACAAATCTTACCTATACAAATAATAATACTTCACGAGAACAAATCAACCAGTATCCACGGTCGGCCTCTCACTTGTGATATAGACTTCATGGATAAGGGAAAGCAGACCCTCGATAAGCTTCTACCTATAAAGTCTAGCCCGAGTATACCCATGTATACCATCCAACAACAGACGAAGTCACAGACAAAGGCACCCAGCTTCGTGGCGGGGAGGAATGGAGGACGGATAAAATCCATCGTCCACTAATGCATAGCTCATCTAACATCACTGTACGTCGCGTCACGGAAAACCTTGCCTTCCAGTTCTTTTGGAAACTGTATATCGGTGGATCACGGATCTCTCTGGCAACAAAATGCTGTGTTTGTATGCTACGATCTGTATATCACTGATGCTGTACACCTGTAACAATGGATATTTCCATTTTTTTAGCTATGCCCCGCCCATCACTAGCTAGGCTCCACCCACGCTGTGTTGAGATTGATCGATCCACGAATGCCCTAACTATCAATTTCCTGAAAACTATACAGGGAAGGTTCAATATTTTGTAACAAATTTGACTGGGTGTTGTTGCACCAACAGCGCCCAGTCAAATTAATTTCAAAATATTCAACATAATATTTATTAAAAAGTAAAGAAATACAATTTGTACAAAAACGCATAGACTGTCTTCAAATATGCGTTCGTGACGTACTTATCGACGTCATTCATGACGTCATTCATTATGATGTCATTCTACACATCACGTAGTTGATTATGACGTCATATGATGGGTGGATACTCTGGAAATGTGAATTGGGCAGCCCCGAAAACAGTTCTAGATAAGCGTGATGACCGTCACTGCAGACACCTTGTACTACATAATTCAACCTCGCTGGCTGGAGACAATAGTCCGCAAAGACGAGATATAAAATAAACCATTGCAATCCAGTCCCACTGTCAGTAAAGCTGGTGTATGTTTGGTCATGTTCTGCAAGGGCCGCAAAACATCACTGTGCAGCATGCCAGGGCATTGGCTGTACTCGGTACCAACATCGACAAAGCTCGTAGAGAACGCCACTGCACAAACCTGCTAAGTGTGCTAAAAGCCTGACTGGGTACACTGACGATCAAGAAGCATATGAAGAAGTTACGGATCCTTGCTGAGGACAAGAAACAATGGCCAAAGAAGGACGGATTGCAGCTGTAAGATGTTTTCAAACTGCTGCAGCCGCGGAAAACACTATGTCGTCGTCGTCGTCATCGTCGTCACTAATACCAAACCTTTTAATGTTAGTGCACCTTAGTAATTTGTAATGAACATAAAGCAAGATTTGGCCACGTAATCGTAATGCGTTAATATGTGCACTTGTAGATGATGACGATGGTGTGCTATGTTCTTCGGCCGCACAAGTGTGAAAAGATCATGCAGTTGCAATCTGCAATCAGTCCTTCTCACTGATTCTTATCCTCAGCCAGAGTCGCGAGCTCTTCCTGGTTCTCAGTGTACTGTCCTCCATCTCAGATTGGTATGCAGCAGGTTTAGTATGTTTGTCCGGTGGTATCCTCTGTAGGCTGTGTAGGTGTTTACTCCGAATACAGCAAATGCTCACCTTTCCGTGCATTCGTGTCTAGTTGTATTTTGGAGAATATGGCCAACACTTACAATCCTGGCAGGACCACATTGACTGGTAATGGATGAGAAGTATTGCAGATGGTGTATAATCTGTCAATGGAGAATACGCCGTATGGTCAATGATGTTGGGTGATAATACAACGTTCTTTGCCATGGTAGGCGTCAAGCTTGCTTATCTGGGACTGCCTTTGGAGCTGGCCAGCTGTTACAATTGTACAGCATCAGGGATACACAGATTGTGTGATACAATGTATTTTTTGGCCAGAGAGATCCTAGATCCGTGGATATAGTTTGCAAAAAGACTAGAAGGCTAGATTTCCCGTGATGCAATGTGCAGCAATGTCAGAGGAGCTGCACATCAGTGAGATGAGAATTTGTCACTTCCTCCATTCCTCTCAGGACGCACTGAAACGCCTTTGTCACGGACTTCATCCGTCACTGATAGGTGCACGTGGGTAAACACTGTCTTGGCTTCGTTCATGAAGAAAGTCTCATTCTTGAGCTGTTTTGCAGCTATAGGGAGATCATAGGGCTTCATTTCCTCATATGCATTGTCTACGTACTCCATCTCTGGTGGGAGGCGCAGTGAAGATACTGGGGATTTGGTCCTGTGGAGAGCACCAGTACGGATGACAGGGCTGTGGCAAGGTTGCATGTAAACAGCATCGGAGAGAAGCCAACCCCCGTTGGAGAGCCTATAGTGGTATTAAATTCGGTAGAATACACATTTGCACTCGTACTTTCAGCTTGGTGCCTTCCAATGGCAATTCGACTAGTAATAGCCTATCGTCATTCCATTCAGGCTGGTGTAGTACATCCAGGATCCTTGATTATTTGATAGTGGTGAAAGCGTGTGATATGGCAGTGCCCATCTTGTGAAAGTCCTAGGGGTTGGACATGAAGACTGACATCCAAATGGGCCACAGTATCAATCCATCATATGACGTCGTAATCAACCACATGACGTGTAGCATGACATCACAATCAATGGCGTCATGTCGTAGATAAGTACGTCACGAACGCATAGTTGAAGGTGTACTGTGCGTTGTTGTACGAATTGTATGACTTTATTATCTAATAAATAGGCAGCAACAGCACCCAATCAAATTAGTTACAAATTATTCAACAACTTAACAGTATAGTTTTCAGGAAATTTATAGTCAGGTCATTCGGAGATCGATCAGTCCCAACACAGCGAAGTGTGGGTGGAGCATAGCTAGTGATGGGCGGGGCGGAGCTAAAACTGAAAAGGTCCATTCGATGCACAGTGTCTGCACAGCTGCATTCTCGCTTATAGCCACTCCAGTGACAGGCTCCAGTGAAACAGTCAATCTTTTCTCGAATGCGGCGCATTGGACAGGATCATCCTGGTTGCTGAGAAGAACGATATGCCGCGGGTGTGCTAGTGGTCCAGGTGGCTTCTTGGGCTTGGCCAACTCAATAATGTTACCTTAAGTGCCTTCTCGACCTCACCTTTTTCGAGTTGTGTTTATAGTGGCCTGGGTGATCTACAAAATGGTGTATTGGTTCATGGTCTGGATCTGTGAGTTGGTTCTAAAAAACATTCTCTCGCAGCTTGTCTGCTCTGATGAAGTTACCATCAGCCCTGGGCGCAGAAAGTGATAGTGGTGGAGCAGTAATTCTCAGAGCCTGGTGTGCCAGAAAGATATTGTGACAATCATCCGCGGCTGTGATGTCATCGGCTAAGGTGCCTGCTTGTAGTGTCGAGTTCTTTCAGACGTTCACTGGTTTAATGGAGCATGGCATTGTGTGCCTTCATGCTTCCGTTTTCTGCCTCGTTATTAGTATCTTGCCAGGTGACAATACATTAACCATTTCAACACAGTAGATTATCTATGAAGGATGATTATCTGGGAATTCTCGTGTGTGAGGGGTGCCAGTGTACGGTTGCTCATGCATGCATGTGTATGTATGGGTGCTTTTTTATGTCATTGGTGCACGTGTGTGTATGTGCGTGTGCGTGTACGCGTGTGTGCGCGAGGGTGCGTGCGTGCGTGTGGCGAATGTGTGCGTGCGTGCGTGCGTGCGTGCGTGTGTGTACGTGTACGCATGTATGTGCGTACGTGTGCGCGTGCGTGTGTGCGTGCGTGCGTGTGTGTGCGCGCGCGCGTGTGCGTGCGTGTGGTATGCGTCAGGGCATGTGCGGTGTGCGTCCGTATCCGTCTACGTGTGCGCGCGGAAAACCATGCATCAAGCATACGAATAAACAACCAGAAACTACTTCATATCAAATTTATTTTTAATTTCAACATTTTAAAAATAAACACTTCATTTAGCTCACATTAATTACAACAAGGTAGCTAATTAATATACAATTAATCACGTATGCAATGTACATATTGAGCAAATCACCGGAAATGACTCTGTTTACAAGCTTATACAAAGGATCTATTTCTAGCTACGCTCCGCCTATTTCTCACTAAGCTCCGCCCACGTCGTGTGTGTGCGTGTGTGCGTGCGTGCGTGTGTTGAGATCGATTTATATACAGTGAACCCTGAATTCCCAGAATCCCAATTTCAAGGTAGCTATACAAGCAAGTTGCTGAACGTTTTGAAACTAATTTCACTGGGTGTTGCCTATGGCAGCAACAGCGCCCAGGAAAATTTGTTTCAAAACATTCAACAGAATGTTGCTTAAATAGTATTAGTAAGGGCATACAATTCGTACACTTGACGTACTATTCAATGTTCACGACGAAGCTAGAAACATCATTCATTACTTTAAATGTGATGTCAACCTACATGTGACGTAATTGATTATGACGTCATATATGTCAGTGACACATCGGATCTGTCCATTTCAAAGAAGACTCGACAATTCGTGCTGTTTTACAGTCGAACCTGTGTAAAGCGGACACTTGATATTGTGACCTGAAGATTGTGGTTCGACAAGATAAGTCCTCATATGACCACAACTTATAAGGAACCCACCATGGTGGTGACTACGTAAGGCGAGCGGTCGTACAACTACAGGTATATAAAACCTACTTACATTATTGTACTTCCAAAAGTCATGTTCACGCACATGAAACTACACACTCTTTATGATGTAATGCGCGAGACCACACTCGAGTTAATTGCTGAACTGCTCTTGTGCCAACAGCGCATTAAAACGCTCAAAATACTATTTATTTCAATTAACCATCTAATTGTCAATATCTTTCAAGGAAATTTTGATCTTTGCGGCCAAAAAGAGTATTTTTGTAAATTTATAACGAAAATTTACAACAAAAATATAGATTTCTGTTATCCTTCAAATGGGCATTCATCGAAAGTGTAATGGGCAAGAAAATTCAAATTTCTGCCTAGCCAGTGTGCAATTGCAAACCAAGAAGAGAGTTTTTGAAAATTTACCACTTGAATGACTGGCTAGGTTACCGAGTCAGTGATTCCAGTGATAAATCCCCTAAAAACACTCCTCTCTTAGCCTGCAAATGGACATTTCTCAAGATCACTGCAGTTTTTTTTACCAACTTGACCATTAAAGGGTTAAGTTGATACAAGAGGTGTTAATATTACATTTGGTGATTATCTTCTATGAGAATTCCCATATCAGGAATCTCTGGATTTCTTCTGACAATAGATTGTTCTCATTTTCATTGGATAAGAAATAACATTTTCAGGAATAATAATTGAACAAAAGTAATTGTGAGAAATCTCTTCTTAGAAGAGTAGGCCGAACAACAGTGTAAAATTATAATATATACAGAATCTCTTCTTAGTTCTAATTCTAGATGCTTGTCAAGTAGTCGATTTATAGTAGTAGTAGTAGTAGTAGTAGTAGTAGTAGTAGTAGTAGTAGTAGTAGTAGTAGTAGTAGTAGTAGTAGTAGGTTTTTATTATTGTCACGCATTAGTTCTATGAACTCTGTCATTGATGACGCACTGGCACTAGGATATAGCACAGTCGATATTGGAGTGTAAATTTTACATTTTTCAATTTTCGACTTGAGCGAGGTTCGAACTCAGCCAATTCTATGGCACCAATTCGCCTAGCATTTGGGAGCCGAGTAGTCTACCCACTGGCCCACCATCCAGAGGACAAAAATCCTCTTTCACCGGACCAGCATCCAACTACCCGACTCACAACCACACGAATTGGCTGTAACTGATAGTGTACATTCAAGATGTGCCTTGTGATGTAGTAGTAGTAGTAGTAGTAGTAGTAGTAGTAGTAGTAGTAGTAGTAGTAGTAGTAGTAGTAGTAGTAGTAGTAATAGCAACAGTAGCAGCAGTAGCAGCAGCAGCAGCAGCAGCAGCAGCAGCAGCAGCAGCAGTAGTAGTAGTAGTAGTAGTAGTAGTAGCAGTAATAGCAGCAGTAGCAGGAGCAGCAGCAGCAGCAGCAGTAGTAGTAGTAGTAGTAGTAGTAGTAGCAACAGTAGCAGCAGCAGCAGCAGCAGCAGCAGCAGCAGCAGCAGCAGAAGCAGCTGCAGCAGCAGTGGTCAAAATGCATAAATTAACAAAAGCTAAATTTTGATTAGTCGATGATATCAATGTGTTTTACGTATTAATATCCCTAGATGAAAGTTGAATGGTCATTTGTCTCTAATGATATTTTCCAAGATTTCGGCCTGATTACTTCAGCAGTTTCGCGGAAGTCGTGTTAGTGAAAACAATGTCATCCACGATGTCCACCACAAAAAGCACTCAATCAGGTTCACTTAAACATACATGGTTCATCTATAACTATATATTGTGTCTCTTGAATTTCATTCAAAATGTCAAGCAGTTTCGAAAATCCTTAAATTTGTTTCTATAAATAGCTCTCATCCAAGATGGCCATCGATGGTGCGAATTTGACACTTGAATCTGATTGATCGATTAGGTTGCTAAAATGAAGGTGATTGGGTGATCATCGACCAATCACATTCGTATTAACAATCTAATCAATCAATCAGATTGCTTTAATGGTATTTAGTACCTGATCATTTTATAAATTCTTGCCATGTATCTTCAGCAGTTCCGGAGAAGTCGATTTGTAAAAACTAGGTCATCCAAGATGGCCGACGGACAAATTGACCAATGATATTCTCTTGCGCAGATCTGTTTCAGCTCTTGCTCTAGAGAAAGTATTTTGAATACCAACCGATCAGGCGATATTGACAATATGTAAAGAGTCCTAGATCCAAGATAGACGCTAACCAAATCAGTTAATTTGCTTAAACAAGTTGATGGACGGACAGAGGATGGTTACCATGGCATAAGCCCACTTAATCATTCTGGTCAGGTGAGCATACAATGTTCTGCCAAGCATACCCATCAATGCACCGTGCCAGATACACAATCTAATAAGTTGGGCACAGACGGCCAACATTTTCTGACACTGTTTCGTGTAAATGTTTCTCTTGAGTAGCACACGTGCAACAATTCCAGGCTAAATTCTTCATTCTCTCTTGACCATAAAAAGTCATCAGACGCCACATGTTCGCCTTCATCCAGGATGTGGGCCACCATTTTGAATCACATGAGCGCATGGTGAATGCTGATTAGTCAATGATAAAAAGTATTTTGCAACTTTGTTAGCAAACACGGCAGACGGCCAACAATGTTTTGCTGCGCACCGCACCGCACACGAGAGAACGATGGATTTGTTTAGCGCAGACGGCCAACATTTTCTGCAAAACATTGTTCTCAGGCCTCAGGCGTGCGTGTAAGACAATGACCCAGTCGCAGACATTAACTATCTCACTACTGCAAGCCACCCGACACCAATTTCAATGGGCAAAATCTCTTGACGTGCTAATTACTTTGAAAACAGTTTGACCGAAACTTGTCGGTGGCTTAGCCACCAATAAGTGTCAGTCAAATTACTTTCAAAATATTTAGCACATCCAGAGATATTAACCCCTGGAATATGTCGTCTGCAAAAACACGGCAGTAAAATAGATGGCTAAAGACGGAAGACTGAGGCCAACACGAGCTCTCCATAACTTAAATCGCGAATATCTCAGCCAAAAATCACAATGGTTGACTAAGTCACATTCAGTGCTTGACGAGTTTACACTCAGTGGTTGATTAAGTCACGCTCAGTGGTTGACGAGTTCACACCAAACCGGACATGTTTTCTTTGCATTTTCAGGATAATCGCGCACAACCTCCATTGTGATTTGATTACTGCGTTCGGATAGATTTCTCAGAAACACGATACAATCGAATATGCGGTAGAATGTCTTACTGGGGTCTGGGTGGTTTTTATAAATGAGATATCGCAAACAAATAAGTAGTCGCCATTGTATTGACTCGACTTTATCCGGTTCCTTCAAGGCTGAGCGATCTGCGGTAGAAAGAAAATTAAATTGACACTTTTTCTGGATACGGTAAATATGTAAGATTATCTAATGACTGACACAATAAGCACCGGTGTTTATTTTGAGAATATGTGTAAGGAGAAATGCTGTGGTCTTAGACTCCAACAACTACCATGATGGAGATTAAAGGACCTTTATGTGCGTTTTAACCATTTGAAAAGAGCTTAATAACTACGTCTTGACAGTAGTAGTTTGGTTTGGTTTATAAGCTTGACGCTTGATTACTGAATGGTGTAATCCAGAAAGCCTGAATGGTCTGGGCCTTAACTGAGAGCCCCTTTTATACCATTTTGGCGGCCCATAGGAATCAACTTAGCAGGGTAAGGACGCCCCTTTTTCATGTGGGTGCACAACACCCACATACGTAGTTATCGTCATTTTAAAAGAGCGTTTATTTTACCATCTTTGCAGACATTTTATCTTTTAAGCCTATATCAATCCGGCCAAAAATGATATTGAGAAAGGTACATTTTCAGACCAAGAGTAGACTATTTTTACATTTTACCACTAAAATACCTGGTATGAAAAATGAGTGGGTCCTTCCAGTGGTAAGTTTTCAAAAATAGTCTTCTTTTAGCCTACAAATGGATATTCACTATGCAAACATTTTTCTGTTCTGGGCAATTCTTGACCATTACACGGTTAAAGGTTCGGTCAGTATGACATCATATACCTTTATCGTACTGAGAATAAAGGTTTTACGAAAATATGTAGTTTTTCATATATTTTTTGATAAAGTTAACCATTTTCACGTCAATTTGCTAAAATCAAGCCTTGAAAACCAAATTCTGAATTAACGTACTTCAAAGGATCGCTGTGATCCTGGCTTAACCTTTTAATGACGACATTTTTTCAAAATATTAAAATATTTACTTATTGAATGTCAATTTGCAAGCCAAGAGAAGACTACTTTTAGAAATTTCCCATTGCAAGGACTGGCTGGGTTATCGAGCCAGTCATTCCAGTGGGAAATTTTCAAAAATAGTCTTCTCTTGGCCTGCAAATGGACATTCCCCAAGACCAATACAGCGGCCGGTTTTGGCCGGCTTCGTCGTGAAAGGGTTAAAGTAAGACAGGTTATCTTTGAATTGGGAAGTATGAGTAGGATGACCTACAACACCTGTAGCAAATATGTGTATGTGACTCGTTAACCTCAGCACAAAAAAGTAACGTGCTTAAACTATGCAGATGCTATTTCATTTTGAATTGTGTCCCGATTCTAGATTTAAAAACTATAAGTAGACATGATTTTCTCGGACCTAAGTAATAGCGAGACGGGTATCAAGGTCACCAGGCAATGACCAGCGATACTACTTTCCTATGTAGAGCTGCGAATACCTCCTTTAAAACAGATGAAATTGACCCCTTCACCATGACCGTTTCTGTAGGATAAGAACTGTCATTAGTAAATAATCAACGTGGTAATCTAATTTTAATTTCACTGCACAAGGTCCCCTACCATGCTGATACTATGTGCAATGCCAAGAATTCGAAAGTGGAACTATGGATACGGTTGAAATAAGGATTCCAAAAATAAGTCTCTATATTGACAAGACTGAGAACACAGCGGCCCTGGGATACAGTCACTTGAAGACTAAATAATCCAAAATTGACCCAAATCTGTCAAATTCAAGCGACTTAGACCTATGACAACAGAACACGTTATAGAAAATTGCGCTCTTAATAATGGCATCAGATAACAAACATGGCCTGCATTTGCAGCAATTACTGGGGCGGAGGACAAGTGAATCACAACAATATTTATATTAACCAGTGAGTGGCATCACTGGCTGCCAGAGATGAACGATGGAGAAGAAGAAACAATACCTATTGAAGTTCGTAGATGACGCTGCCACCCCATCAATTCGCCAAAGGGAACGATCATATATATATATATATATATATATATATATATATATATATATATATATATATATATATATATATATATATATATATATATATATATATATCATCTGTCGTGTCCATGAGCGCTCGTATTATCCTAATAATTTAGTAATTTATTCATAATTATTTTTTCATTTTCATCTGATCTCCCACTTTGCAGTTCTACATCCTCTTCATTTTTTCTATCACACTTGTGTCGTCTACAAAGCAAGCTCAACTTATTTTAATTCACTTCTATTAGATTATAGGCTTATAGTGCTTCAACGTGAAATGTTGTAATGAAAAACCCGTTGTTTCACGTAAAGAAATTGGCTTTTCATATATATATATATATATATATATATATATATATATATATATATATATATATATATATATATATATATATATATATATATATTATATATATATATATATATATATATATATATATATATATATATATATATATATATATATATATATATATATATATATATATATATTATATTTGAAATAAGAAAGTTAGACTAGTTTCAAAATATGCCACATAATATTTACTAAATTGTAAATCAGTTTTGGAATTCAACCCTTCGGATTCAAGTGGTTACTGAATAAAATTATTGCATTTCGAAGTTTGCAATGTGCAACTATGAATTCTATAAAAACACAAATAACCCCATTTTTCCAAGAATGAGATAAAGAATTAAAAACCGTAAGTCAGTGTGCCAATTTATACTCTAAATCTTATTATCCAGAGACTTCCGTCAGAGCATCCAGATAAAAACTACCAGATTCATGAGTCCTCATGACGTCATTTCTGCCTTTTCTACAGAAATCACAAAACTCATTTTTCTGTATATTGAATTAAATCTATGGTGATGGCAAGGTTTCCATTTATTATGATGCAATTGTAAGATTACGGGAGCGATTAGAAACTCCATAATCTCTGTTTAAGATGATTATTAGCGATATGGAAACTGTAATTATAAATACGTACCACTGGCCGTAATGCAGACTGCCATAAGTACGGACATTTCCTCCAAAGTTAACTCCAAAAGACGGATTTTCCTGATAAACTTAAGGCTTTTTTCGATAATATCCGAATCATAATAACAGCCCAAGTCCGAGACGTATGAGAAGTCTCCCGTGAGCCAGGTAAGTATCTTTAGCTCTGTGTTGATTGTGAACTCGTGTAGCATCAGGAAGTGCTCGTATCTGGCGTCTGTAAATTTAACAGTAGAACGGTGTTAGCATTTTCAAAACTGTAAAGCATTCTAAATACCGTCAGTAGTTTCCGTAATATTCTAACAAACATAAAACGAAGCTACAGAACAGCATTAGTGAATCAGTCGAGGTGTTCAGAATAGACATATGATTGACTGAGAAACTGGAATCCTCCCTTACTACAGAGGTGTAAGAAGGTCCATGGTAACAACCAAACGGGGTGAGTTATCTCTCTTTAGTAATACTTGCTAAGGGAAATCCACAAATGCTGTAACACATTCTAGCTAAAAAAAGCAAAACAAGGGTTGTCTCCCTTACGAAAACTGATTATTTTTTGGGCCACTATGTGAATTAAAATAAGTTGAGCTTGCTTTGTAGACGACACAAGTGTGATCAGAAAAATGAAGAGGATGTAGAACTGCAAAGTGGGAGATCAGATGAAAATGAAAAAATAATTATGAATAAATTAGGATAATACGAGCGCTCATGGACACGACAGATGATATATATATATATATATATATATATATATATATATATATATATATATATATATATATATATATATATATATATATCATCTGTCGTGTCCATGAGCGCTCGTATTATCCTAATAATTTAGTAATTTATTCATAATTATTTTTTCATTTTCATCTGATCTCCCACTTTGCAGTTCTACATCCTCTTCATTTTTCTGATCACACTTGTGTCGTCTACAAAGCAAGCTCAACTTATTTTAATATATATATATATATATATATATATATATATATATATATATATATATATATATATATATATATATATTTATATATATATCATCTGTCGTGTCCATGAGCGCTCGTATTATCCTAATAATTTAGTAATTTATTCATAATTATTTTTTCATTTTCATCTGATCTCCCACTTTGCAGTTCTACATCCTCTTCATTTTTCTGATCACACTTGTGTCGTCTACAAAGCAAGCTCAACTTATTTTAATTCACATAGTGGCCCAAAAAATAATCAGTTTTCGTAAGGGAGACAACCCTTGTTTTGCTTTTTTTAGCTAGAATGTGTTACAGCATTTGTGGATTTCCCTTAGCAAGTATTACTAAAGAGAGATAACTCACCCCGTTTGGCGTCAGAAATATTAGGAAATTTCATAATTTCTGAGCCTATGCATTATATATATATATATATATATAATGCATAGGCTCAGAAATTATGAAATTTCCTAATATTTCTGACGCCAGAGGTAAAGTGCTCCTACATTTTATGCGAACAATGAGAAGAAAACGAGAAGTATAAGTAACGATTAAAGAAAGATTTGATGATCCCTCCATTCGCCATTAGGACTTTAATGACAAAATTTGTTCAAAAGATTAAATTATCTACTTATTGAATGTCCATTTGCAGAGCAAGAGAAGACTATTTTTGAAAATTTACCACTGGAATGACTGACTCTGTTATCGAGCCAGTCATTCCAGCGGTAAATTTTCAAAAATAGTCTGCAAATGGGCATTCCTCAAGACCACTACAGAGGTCGGTTTTGGCCGGCTTCAACGCGAAATGGTCAAGAAGGCGTACAGGAATGAGTGGGCATGGTTTTGAGAGTCGGACAAGGCTGGTTGAATAATATGTCGGCTAGAAAGTGACGGCGGTCAGATATAGATCCCCATAAAAGTCTCAGCGCTAAACTAAGAAGGGGGGGGGGGCTTACCGGGCGTTCATGCCTCTCACTGGACCTTTTCATTTGTAGCTATGCACCGCCCATCACTAGCTAAGCTCCACCCACACCTCGCCTGTGTTGGGATTGATCGATCCCCAAATGTCCTAGCTATCAATTTCTTGAAAACTATACAGGGAAGCTGTTGAATATTTTGTAACTAATTTGACTGGGCAGCAACAGCGCCCAGTCAAATTAGTTTCAAAATATTCAACAGAATATTTATTAAATAGTAAAATCAAACAATTTGTACAACAACGCATAGGCCGTCTTCAAATATGCGTTCGTGACGTACTTATCGACGTCATTCATTATGATGTCATTGTACACATCACACAGTTCATTATGACGTCATATGATGGGTGGGTACTCTGGAAAGGTGAATTCTTTGGGGGTGGGGGTGGTAATGGCGAATCATGTCATCGAAACATCGGATGAATGGAAGACCGTCTTCAAATATGCGTTCGTGACGTACTTATCGACGTCATTCATTATGATGATTCCAGTTGATTCGGAGGATTCCAGTTTCTCAGTCAATCATATGTCTATTCTGAACACCTCGACCGTTTCTCAGTCAATCATATGACTTTATAATCAACTACGTCAGATGTAGGTTGACATCATAAACAATTATGTCATGAATAGCGCGATATCGTCCGTGATACGCGATTAATAGTCCTAGTCCGTCGAATTGTATGACTTTACTATTTACTAAACATTCTGTTGAATATTTTGACAGCAACAGTCAAATTAGTTGCAAAGTATTCAACAGCTTACCGCTATATTTTTTTTTTGGGAACATGAGATTCAGAGAGTACAGGGATCGATTGATCGCAACAAGGACAAATCCTGGGTGAAGCGTATCTTAACGTAGGCGGGGCATAGCGTTTCATTTGTCATTACAAGATTATCGGACTAACAAAGCATCATTCTGTCTATTGAAATGCAAGGCTGCCACTCAAGAGGGAAGCATACAACTTCCTCATCCAGCATCAATATAGCTGGACGTCAAAGATATGCAATATATGGTATATAGTAAAGATATAGCCCTAGTAGCTCAGGGTACCATAGGAACGATAGGGAGATGAATCCATTAGGAAGATTTGGTGCAACCCTGAACGATGCTCAAGGCAAGTATTTGAACGTGGTTAATAGCAGCATATTTAGACACTGAAGAGATAACCTGGTGTTTTAAATAAGTAGAAAACATTAACTTGCTGTCATCCTGCCCGAAGCTCAAAGAATAAAACGCAATTTAAAGGCGGAAAAATACCGTAAGCCGGAATATTGAATGAACAGAAAAGAGGTGGTGTAAGTCATCATATTAGTAAAAAGAGATTGACATGAAGAAAGAGCCATAATGTGAGAAAAGGAAAGAAGGCAGCCGGTAACCACTGAGGGAACATCTGTAGGTGCTCGAGCCCCCGTAGTGATAGCTGTTACCACTCCTGATATCCTAGACAATCATGCACTGTGTCCATATCTCAGAGAAGGTCAACCCCGCTAGCTATCAATAGGACAACAAGAGTGAAGGAAAATGAGAGACAGAGAGAAAGTCACAACCCACGCACCCACGCAGGCGCGCGCGCGCACGAGACAGAATATCACAAATTCTCAAATATAAATAAACACCTTTAATTAACGCTGCCTGATCTTCAATTTTAAGCTTATCAAAACCAGGAATGGCGCCGGCAAACAGGATCATACGTATGACGGAACTCTCCGCGTGACTTAGAATCGTCTCTGCCACTGTCTCTCTGTTGTCCACGTCAATACCGGTCAATTGCAGGAAGTAGTAGTACTCATCACGGGGTATAGGCTTCAACTCGCCAAACATGCTCTCTCGCAGACGTATAGATTCCTGAAAATCAAGGACAATGAGACATGTATCATAGGATTGTTTGTTTGTTTGTTTGTTTGTTTGTTTGCTTGGCGGCCAGTCGATCCATCCATCCACCAAACCACCAACCCACCCACCCACCAACCCACCCATCTATCCATCCACTGATTGATTGATTGATTGAGTGATTGATTAATTGATTGATTGATTGATTGATTGATTGATTGATTGATTGACATTGTATATGCGATCGATGCATGGATGCATGGACAAGTGGACAGATGGGTGGATGGACGGATGCAGAATCACACACACTGACAGTGGCAATGCGGCAATGTTGCTTGATTGTTAGATCCGATCTATCACTCAAGTATCTGACGTCATAATCAATTACGTCACAATCAAAATGACGTTAAAATTGATTCCACCACACATAGAAAGTGGGCGTGGCCTAGATAGAAATTGACCTCTCTAGTGATCAACAAGTTAATCCATACAGACTAGAAACCACAAATTCTAAATAGTTTGAAACTAATTTGACGTGTGCTTTTTTTGGCCCATAACAGGTTCCAGTCGAATTAGTTTCAAAATATACAACAGCTTTTGTGTATAGTTGATTTGAAGGACACTAACATTTCACGTGTTTAAAGGTAATTAAAGTCTATGCCCAGAGAAATATCGCGTTGTCATAGTCGTCGACGCTATCGTCGTCGTAGTAGTAGGAACGTATTTTGACCTGGTGGGATAAACTATTGGTGGGGCCAAAGCCTAGGGGAAGGAGTTGCTATGCTTATACACTATTGAAGGAAGAGGAAAAACCTAAGGTACCGCCACCCCACCCACCCCCACCCCTACACACACACACACACACACACACACACACACACACACACACACACACACACACACACACACACACACCACCCAACACCCACCACCACCACCCCACTTGGCCCCACCCCTCAACCACCACAGCACCCCCACGACAACCCACGCCCAACCAACCCCTATTCCTACGCATATGCGTAGTTGTTGCCCATTTACATACATAAAATTCAGTTTGTCGCACAAGAAATTCTTCCTTCTCGGCCATTTCCCTCAACGGATTTCCCTCGGCGAAAGCGGACTGAACCGAAAGCACTGTTTCTTCTATTTCACTTTCTTCCAGCCCATCACAACACCTGAGTACACCTTCTACAGGACTGGAGCATATCATATCCGGAGAGCGTATTGGCGTCGCTGGTATTTCCTCCATTAACTTTTTCACTTCTCTCGTCGTCTGAGTTCGAGTCTCGTGTGTGTACCGACCGTGCCGAATAGCTGGTAATGAAAATAGGGTTTCATTTTATAGTTTATTTGAAAGAATACACAATGCAGTAAAGCTTGCGAGATAGGACATGCATGTGGCATTCAGACCAAAGGGTAATGTGGCTCTGTAAGACATGTGGGCAAGAAGACAACCTGTGTTAGAACCACAATCATTTTCTAGCATCTGATCTGAAATCACCATTAAAGCTATACAAATCGCCATTCTAAGCAACCACCTGACAGCTCTTAGACAACGTGATTCCCTATGCTACACCGTCACACGCACATACGTACGCACGCACACAGACACGCACAGTATCGGCACCACCATCACCACCGCAACCACCGCCTCTTCCTCCTCCTCCACCGCCACCGACGACGACGACGACGACGACGACGACGACGACGACGACGACGACGACGACGACGACGACACTTTGTGCGCATGTAGGAATCAATTTATATAATTTGGTCCCTTAATTAATAGAATCTTAATTTCAAGGTCACTATGCAGGAATGCGGTTGAATATTTTCAAACTAATGTGGCGAGGTGCTGTTGATGCCTGTGACAACAACAGCATCCAGTCAAATTAGTTCCAAAATATTGAACAAAACGTTTATTAAATTGCAAATCCATCAAAGACATACAAATCGTACAGTTGACGGATTTGTCTCGTTTTGGCAGATATTTCTAGCTTCATGGCAGAGTCATATAGGCTTTTATGATTCGAAGATCAATTATGCCAAACTACCACGGTACCGTGTAAGGCCAAATTATCATAAATTATGGACCTATCGACTTTTATCTACTAGGAATGTGGCCACGTTCATAAATCTATGCAACTTTATAAGTAAAGCTGCGAATGCCTGAAATATGTAACTTTGTCAGAAATGTCAAATATTTGACAAACCGACCGACATCCCGACCGACCGACCAGCTGACCAGCAGAATGGCCGACATGCCGACTTATACTGGTTACGTATCGCAACTAAAAATTACAAATCGCCTTAGGTAACCACGTATACGTCCTCAGTCTATGTATCCTGTTAATATGGACGTGAATAAAGTCGACGAATAATGATCCTGAAAGGATGATGATGATGATGATGATGATGATGGCTGCGGCGTTAGCGACAGCGGTAAAATGATTTAAATTTTTCAAATCCTTCGATTATAATAAGTATTGGTGATCTTATATATATAGTTAAAGGGAGATCATCTAGTCTATATATTATTTGTCGAATATTTCTGTAAACTTAAAGCTTCACAAAATTATCTTCCTTGTAGACATGAATTCCATATATTTTATTACATTTATGATTTATCCCTAAATGTTATCATAATCTACTTGTGGTAGGAGCCTCGTAATAGGTCTTTGAATCTGAAATAACCCCGCCACTATACAATACAGCCCTTAAATAGGTTAGAATCCCGATGCGGGGTCAATATTAAAAGTATCGGCACGGTATCGGCCCAGCATCAACCCAGTAGGCTGGTTTATATGAGACAGTGATTTCAGTGGTAAACTTTCAAAAATAGTCTTCTCTTGACCTACAAATTAACATTAAATAAGTAAATATTTTAATTTTTCGAAGAAATTTAGTCATTAAAGGGTTAAAATTGTATACTTTTAGAGGTTTAAAATTTAACAATTTAATTTTGAAGCATTTTGGTGTGAGAATGCGCACTTCGTAAAAAGGTGACGGAAATCGATGTGAAAAGTTGCAATAATAAATTGTATGATAATAGAATCATTAGCCCATACTCTTTGCAACGGTATATTAGTGCACTCGTTTGTAATTAGTTAAAAGGTGTTCCAAGTTAGTCCGAGTTTGCTATGGCTTTCAACAGACATGTGACAAATATTTGGAAAGATCTTGTCTTTGTCGTCAAATCTATCAAAATATCTCTCACCGGTCCAGTTGAGAGGCGGAACAGACTCGGCCTGGTTCCAAATGAGATCTTACTAAACCTGTCTAACACATTTAACAGGACATGGGAACGAATTTACGATCATCTATCCAGCCTATAGATCGGAAATAACTATTTAATTTGATCTGTAGGGTACGATTGAACTCACAGGAGTATAAGGTAGCCCTCAAGTGAGTCCAAATTTAAGGAATTTGAGCATTTCAGAGTAAAAACGAAACATGTTAGGGCAAATCATGCTGGTCAGATGTCAAAAAGCTCTAATATAACAGTTTTTACGGTAAATAACAGAGTAACGTGTACATAATCGGATGTACGCTAAACATACCAACACGCGGGCGACATCTAGCAAACTACACATGACTTTAGGACTAGTGCGAAGAAATTTATAATTCTGATCCCAAGAAAACATACATCCAAGCATACATGGGTCTGATTAGTTTTGCAATATGCAGGTAAGGTTTGGGACTCTTATCGCATAACTCTTTGAACAGAATAAATTAGAAAATATGCCGAAACGTCTAGCTAGATTTATCACGTCAAACCATAGCTATAAAGCAGACAGTATGGCAAATATAATGGAATACCTAAATTACCCACAATTGAAAAGACAGACGGAAACAAACCCGCCCTATTCACTTCTAGAAAATTATACACCAACAAGTAAAATTACCATTTTGCTACCCGGTATACAGACACCAATTCGGGAAAAAACCCATACAGAACAACGACTTTAATCAAATTTATGCTCGAGCCAACATCTTTAAATTCAACTGTATTCCCAGCGCAGTAAATGTTTCGAACAAACTATCACGTGATCATCTAAGCAGTTCAGAAACCTCCACAAATCCTACTAGTAAATTTACAAATTTGATCAAGTGGGAATAACATATCTAACTGAGCTATCAAGATACTAGAGATTGGGTAGGGCAAAGTTTTGGGAGGTCTGTGGGGGGGGGGGGGGATTTCCTCCTCCCAAAGAAAGGGATTCGGTGTTTCCTCACTGAAAGATTGTGAAAATTAGATCCTCTGTGAAGCCATTTCATGCATTCTTGCCGATAAAAAATAATCTGTTGAATAATCTGAAGGAAATTTGACCGGAAGCCATTGCTGCCTTAGGCAGCAATGGCTTCCAGTCAAATTTCTTTCAAAATATCCAAGAGATTAATTTTTACATCGTAATAAAATTACATGATGTATTTGGTATGATGAGTTAAATGACTAACAAGTAAATAATAGTTGTATTTTCATGATTTGATCAATCATTTTTGGGCAAATTATTGGTATGGCAAGTGCACTACCCGCCATACCGCTCACGAAGCCCCTGCAATACGAGGTTGAAAGTACCGTCCTCTGCCTGTAACACCATAACTTATCAAGATCAAGATCAAAGAAATATATAAATAGTTTCTTGTAGTAAAGTAAATTTTCCTCACCGCATTTTGACATCCCCTCCGCTAAGCATTTCTGCTGACGACAATATGAACAATTTCGGACATCGTCGCAATTTCGGCTTCCACTCCGACATTTATACGTTCCTTTGTGATCAAGTGTTCGTCGAAAAAATCCCTAAAATTAAGAAACACATGCCTACATATTATTTTTAAATATTTATAATTTTCTTCGTTGATTTTCACCTTCACCGATAAAGTCCACGTCTCTCAATTATAAAGCTAACATACAGGACAGCCGTTAGTCTAGCAGAAAATCTTGAAAAAGGCCTTAAAACTGAGTACGTGGTCGGTCCAGGCAACCTTTGTTTGACATATAAATAGATCCCCTGGGCATATTATATTTTTTTTTTGCGGATGCGAAGAAAAAAGGTTTGATTAGGTCGTGAACAGTCTTTTTTTGCTGCGGTTGGTAATGACCTGAAAATTTCATTTTTCTAAATTATCGGTTGATTAATTGTCAATTCAATTCAATTCAATTTATTTACACCCAGGCCACAATATGGCATATGGGGTCCATTAGTACATACATTTACACTGTCAATGGCGATTACATGGAATGTTGATAATTATTATTATTATTATTATTATTATTATTATTATTATTATTATTATTTTATTATTATTATTATTTTATTATTATTATTATTATTATTATTATTATTATTATTTATTATTATTATTTATTATTATTATTATTATTATTATTATTATTATTATTATTTGGTTTACGACGGTAGCAATGAGCTGCAGGACAGACTGTGGTAGTAGTAGTGGCAGCAGTAGTCGCAGTGACAGTGGCAATGGCAGGAGCAGCAACAGTAGCAGTAGATGTAACAGTAGAGGCAGTAGTAGTAGCTGCTGCTGCTGCCACTGTCATTTACTGTTGTTGTTGGTTTGGGACAGAATGCTAAATGCAACGACGGGCCGGACAGACCAGGAGTGAAGTGCTCCAATTCCTCCAGACGAAATTCGAAAAAGTATGGAGGAATTCGGAGGTCTCCACTCCCAGAACATATTTCTAATTTGCAAGATGTACACTTTTAAAGGTAATAGATGTATACACATTGTACATAGGTATTATTATAGGAACATTGATTTTCGACAGGAATGATGTGCTGTAAGCAGGCTGTGGTAGTGATAATAGCAGCTGTAGCTACAGCGGTAGCGGCAGCGGTAGTAGCAGTAGAGGTAAGAGTAGCAGTTGCAGCTGCTGCTGCTATTGTCGTCGTCGTCGTCGTCGATGTCGTAGTCGTCGTTTTCGTCGTCGTCGCCATGGTCCTCCTCCTAGTCGTAGTCGTTGTTGTCATCATCACTGTTGTCGTTGTCTTGCTATTTAAAATGTTTCAATACTCTCTTATAACTGTACATAGCTTACTTAAAACTGAGATTTTATTACTTGATAAAAGTTCACAAAATTTGTAGTAGTTTGGTTTCACCCGAAAGTATTTTGGTAGTAGTGTCATTCTGTACTTTTCAAAAAACTTACAGAGAACTAGGTAATGATATTCATCACCTGTGTCATGTTGGTCACACAATTTACATATCCGATCTTCTTTGATTAAGCCCGCCCGCCCACCTCCCAGTTTCAATTGGCAATTTGTGGTTGGCTGTTCGGAATCGCGCTAAGGTTAGTTTATTAGTATTATTTAATTTAGTAAGACCTATTTTGCATTACTTTGCAATATTTCCACCACTGAAGATAAGAATAATAAGAGGTATGGAAATGAGGTTGTCCATCCATCCATTAGTCCATGTGGCCGTCTGCCCATCTGATTTGATTGTGAAATCGATAATCCGGTAGCTACAGGGGATTTTTTTTTACTGAACCTGGAAATTTTATATATATTTTTTCGTTTGATTTATATGAAGCTTGGCCACGCTTGAGCGGTTTGAGAATTCCAATATGGTGTCCAAGATCGTCGTCATTACAGGTTTTCGGCTATAACTTCCTTAACATTAACTCCAGGATACTAATCTTTGTGTCGAGATATAGGTTGATAAGGGTCAAGGAATCCTTCAAAAGAACTTTTATACGGTCGTTCGTGGATATTACATCAAGTCACAATCCAATACTGCTGCAAAAAATGGCCATGGTTTCCTGATTTTGGCTCTAGTTTGCTTCAGATTAAAGTTAGGAAGATAACTTTGGCGCGTAGCTATAGGTTTTACTGGTCAAGGAATTCATGAAACTATTCATATGGTTATTCCGAAATTATTGTAAATATAATATGTCGGCTAATAATGGTTGCCATTTCATGATGGCTGTCAGTTATGCAATAAGGCAGGCTGTGATGATTTTGGTATCTATAGCAATGTATGGCTTTGGTTACAGAACCCATAACTCTGTAATAACCACTGACTGGGAAATGTTTCCTCAGAACATTCGACCATTATGTATGCTTCCCGGTATGCTTACTGAGGAAATACTCGGAGGTCTTCTTTATGACCACTGGCTCGAGTCAAAAGTAGGGCTGTTCGATTATGGGAATAAATAATTGATTATGATGTCTGAAAGATAATCTATTTAATCGGATAATAGATTATTTAATCTTCGAACTTTGGAAGTAGCAACTACGTAGTGAGGGAGGGAGGGGCGAGGGCGGCTGTGAGGGAGGCCGCGCGCGCAAGAGAGAGAGAGAGAGAGAGAGAGAGAGAGAGAGAGAGAGAGAGAGAGTGGATAGTTTATCTTTCTTAATAATAATAATAATAATAATAATAATAATAATAATAATAATAATAATAATAATAATAATACCACTACTACTACTACTACTACTACTACTACTACTACTACTACTACTACTACTACTACTACTACTACTACTACTAATAATAATAATAATAATAATAATAATAAATAAATAAATAAATATATAAATAAATAAAAATGTCTGATTTTCTTTAAAAAAACCAAAACAGAATACGCAATTTCGTAAATGTCTTCCTAGTTAGCTTTAGACTTTAGATTGCCTCAACTAAGTAGGCCTGTGTGTTGTAATATTTAAGGCGTTTATATGCTAGTTCCCAATGATAGGGTCTAGACTCACGCCTGGCCTTTATGGTTTCTGTTGAATTCTTGTGAATTCTTGTGACGTCGATTTGTGCATTAGCTTGTGTCTCCCTGTGTGTGTGTGTTGATCGTTGTCTCTCGATTTTGTCTCATGTTGCTGTTCTTGTCCATGGCTTTTCTGTTGCTCCTCATGCTTGGGCGTGAGGGATGGGGAGGGCCTAACCTGGACCTAACGGGGGTGGGGGAAGGGATGGGGTAGGTGCTGGGTCGGGGGGGGGGGGAGTAGGTGCGTGCGGTCTTATGACCTAATGTACCCAAGAGGGGGGGGGGGGGGGGGGGGGGGGCTTTAGGTCAGAGACCTCCCGGCCCCTTCGGGGGGAGTGGGGAGGTTGGGGTGTGGGGTCTTTCGGGTCCTGGGACCCATTTGCTCTTCTGGCCATCATCCGAGCAGGCACCAGCGCGCACTTGTTTGATTTTGATTAATTTAGGCAGCCCGTATGGTGACTGTGTCCGTCCGAGGACGAACTCGATCAGTCATCCGGGTTGCATCCCTCCATAGTCCCATTGAAAAGTCCGAAAGATTCTAATTCTAGCAATTTTGTTTTGATTTTGTAATCCGTATGTTGTGTGGTTCCATCCGAGGACGAATCCATTCAGCATCCGGTTTACTTTGGTTATGCCGAAATTTCTTGCCTACCTAAACCTAGCTCACGTTCACACAGCGATGGGCACTGTATGACGGGACCTCAATTTAAAGTCCCCTCCGAGAAGACTGATATCTAAGTAGGCCTATGAAAAGACCGCAAGACGTTCAATAGGGCAGGCTATATCGTTACAAGTCCTCTGATTGGCTGAATACGAGGAACAACCCCGCCCAATATAATGAAGTCAATTTGGAATCCATTGTTCATAAACGTCTTAAATATTACAACACACACACACACACACACACACACACACACAATCCATTGTTCACTCGTTCCCATTGGATAACGGTCTTAAGAAACCCGCGCGTATGCTCAGCTTTCCAAGCCAATAAAAAGGCCCCAATTTAATTTTAACATTACAGAGATAAACTTTTAATTATAAAGCTCGCCCGTAGCGCCTATCTACAACGTTTCCCTATTTTCCAGCATTGGAAAAGCTGAATATTTTTAAAATCATTTGACTGCGCGTGAATCAACAACTTTAAGTCAAATTAGTTACAAAATGATCGGCAGAATTTATGAAAACTTGGATCGAAAGCTTTTTAATTTACTACGAAGTCAATTTTGTGCATTGTTTTCGCGAAATGGCCGTATTATTTTTATTTGTATAAATTTCGCTCATGTACGACGTTTCCCTATGTCCGAACATTAGAAAAGGCGAATACTTTGAAAATCACTTGACTGCAAGTTGTTGCTGCCTTAGGCAGTAACAGTTTTAAGTCAGATTGGTTCCAAAACAATCGTCAGAACTTGTGAAAATTCACGTCGAAATTTTTTGAATTTACTATGAAAAACAGTTATTCCTTTTCGAAATTTTTTTCGCAAAATAGCGACCACCACTCCAGCCCACCGCCTTCAGAGGGGGATATTAAGCAGTAGCAATCAAATGCTTCCTATCACTGGCGTATCAAGCAATTACTTATATAAACATTCACGTGCATGGACTATGACACGTGACGGGCGGGCTTGACCGTCAGGAATATATGTTTATAGAGCTACCTTGCTAGAGCAACCAAACCACCGATGCATTAGCAGTATTACAAGACTAAACACTAAATTATGCCTGATTAGAATAAATAATCGATTTTTCCGATTTTTCGATTATTTTAATTCACACTCGATTATATAATCGCCAGCAAAAACAATCGACTATCGATGAAATATCGATTAACCGAACAGACCTAGCCAAAAGGAGATTTGATGACGTTTTTAAAAGATCTAGGCAAATGAGCACGAATGCCAAGCTGTGGGTGGACGTCTTAGTTGCTTAATCACGATGTCTGTGAGGGCGGAACGAGAGAGTAATTCACCTTTCCCGAGTATTCATCCATCATCTGACCACGTATGACATCATAATCAGCAGCTCAGCACGTGTATGATGACGTCACAATCATTACGTCACAAAGGGTTCCATATAGGCGGTCATCAAATCTCAAATAGTCCGACACGTTGTATGAATTGTATGTCTTTGTAATTCTTTCCTATTTAATAAACATGCTGTTGAATATTTTGAAACTAATTTGACTAGGCGTTGTTGCTGCCTTAGGCAGCAACAGCACCCAGTCAAATTAGTTTCAAAATACTCAACAGCTTACCTGTGTAGGTTGGTATTTTTTGGTAATTGATAGTCAGGGGTGGAGCCTAGCTAGAGATGGGCGGGGCATAGATAAAACCGGAAAGGTCCATTAGTCGCTGTATCTAGAAGTGTTTAAAATTATAGCGTACGTCTCTCTGTCTGGTCACGTGCACTATGCGAGGTATGGTTTGCGTTACCTACACTCCATGGAGGCACTTTCAAAAGCGGTTCTTGGTCGGTTCATGAAGGGAGAGCATGTCATGAGTCGCCAGTGTGGCTTGTGGAATGGAGTGACCTGTTTGTTGAGGCAAAATTCTAGCGGTACGCCCATTCTCCGGCTGGTGTAATGAGTATAACGCTGGAGTATGTAAAATGATGTTTACACATATATATTGTTATAAATACAGTCGAACCTGTCTACCGTGACCACCAAATGGGCAATCAAAAAGTGCTCACTATAGAGATTGGCGGTCGCTTACTGCAACTCAATGCGTATACTAAATAGCTTTTGGTGCGACTGTTCTGAAAGAACCACCATCTTTTGAAACCCAAAGCATAGTATTTCTACAGACAGGTTTTACTGTATATCATTTATGTTACCATTCTAATAGCTCGGTTGCTTTTACGTTTTGGTATTGGCTTTATTGCCCACTATTAAATAATGTAATACTTTCCCAACTTTATATATGACCCCGAAAACCCATGACTAGATACCAGACTTATTCATCCTAGATTTAATATAAAGCAAAATAGTGCCTAAAAGATGAAATTGCGGCTATTATTGGCGGCCATATTGAATTTACCCTGATATAATCCCGATCGACCTTATAAATTGTTTCAATGGATTCCTTGACCTTTAAAACCTATACCTAGACATCGAAATTACCATCCTATGTTTAATGTGAAAACATGAAATGGCAACCATCTTGGAAGCCATCTTGAATTTCTGAAAATGCTCAAGGGTGAACAAGGTCCACCACGCAGATTATGAAAGAGGACACCCTTGGCTATAGAATAAACTGTATACAAAATTTCCAAGTCCAGCCAGGCTTCTGGTGGACTGTTAGAGCCCTAACACATAAAATTTTGTTTAAAGGTAGGCGATTTTAAAATTGATACCCGACTAATTAAACTGTTATTTTCTTGGCATCCACAAAAAGTCATGGAGCTATTGGCTGTACTTCATGAATCTAGTGTGAAATAAAAGTTGCCAGAATCGGACCACGAATCGGAAACAGTGGAAATGATATTGGAAAATGTAGAATATTTTTTATATTAATATGACTGGAAGCCGTTGCTGCCTTCGGCACCAACTTCTTCCAGTTATATTAATATAGCAATATACTTTACCACGGGAGTTTACCAAAATGGCATTATATTGTCCTGAAAGTGGACATTCCTCAAGACAACTCAAGAGGTCGTTTGGGCCGGCCATTAAGCAGTCAAGAAATTTAGGGCGTTTGCTTGGCCAATGTTCACTCGCAGGTCTGAAGAAAACGAGTTTTAACTTACTACTGAACCTAACCCTAGGTTACCGCATGGCTTGCAAATGGACATTCCTAAAAATCCACTGTTTTTGCTGACTTGGCCATTAAAGGGTTAGGTTGGGCTAATTGAGATCGTCCACTTTAACATCGACAAATGTTCACATGAGACATTTAACACTTGCATTAACCATAGCAGTAGGCCTCTCACAAGAACTGTCTCTAGCGACCAGACGACAGACCAGCAAAATGTGTGGTTCTTTTAAACACCTGGCCTGCCGACCACCATCTGGATTATAGAACCACGATGTTGTGGCTTCTAGAGAGAGGTGGGTGTTATAGAGGGGGTATAGCAGCTTGCAGTGGCAATTCAACATTTCTCGTTGACCCGTTATGAAGGCTTGATAAACATAACAGCTTGCAATTAAAACAAGATATATATAGTTTATCAAAAGTTTAAACGCTCTGTACCCTACATGTTAACATTTATACCGGGTTTTATTGTCACTCAATTTAAAATTGAGAACAAGGTTGAAATGTGGACCAAACGCATTCAACCAATAAACTACGAGTAGTAATGCCCATCCTCAAATATGCATGCGTATGAACAAGGCGGATGGGATGCACACTTTATACATGTTAGTGGTCTAGATGAATCAAAGTTAATAAAGAAATTCTTTATGATAGATTTCAAGTCTAAGGCGTGTTCTCACTAGAGAGTTAATCACGAATAACGCCATACGTCAGTATGGCGTTATTCCTGATTAACTCTCCAGTGAGAACACGGTCTATGTGATAGTACTTGTCCCTCCAAGCCGAAGACCCAACTTTCTAGTACAGAGAACGCAGTTATCTAGCCGTTTAATCGTAAAGGTATTGATTCAAATGCTCCTTCTTTAGATCAGACTTCTAATAGTATTTGTTTGTGAAGTTTTGCTTTACATCTACATCCGTGGTCAAGAACTACCTCTGTCACGTTCAAATAAGTTCTTGCCGAGTAGACCGATTCCCATCGGCTGCCATTCTACAAGGTGTATTTCGATCATGATACTGGGAATCAACATGTACATGTACAGAAGATTGAGGCTGGCGCCTTCATTAACCTGTCTCTGCCCTCTGGAGGACCACACACCGGAACACATAAAGTTGCAGACATGGTCGCTTCACAAAGGAGTTAGAGACGCAATGTGGCCAATGGTGACTTCTCTGCACACTAAGATCTATGGCCCTAGACACGACCTGGAAATAATTACGATATTTGTCTCCCTGGCTGCTAGGACTGATGCTATAATCGTGCGAACGACAAGAAGAAGACGAGCATGCAAAGCAGGTGCAGCAGAAAATATTATCACACCATTATCAAAATAATAAGGCTACCACAAACCCTGCGAAGATCCGCCTCGTTGTAACGCTAACCTAAGAACCCACGCCCTAACATAATCCGAATATTATGTTGGAATAGTTAAATTATTGAACTAAAGTACCGGGCAACACATGGTCTTGTTTGGTCGGACTCTCCAGCGAATTACCCGTTACTATTGACCTTGTACTAGAACAGTGTCTATTGACTCCATTAGAAATATATGTATCAGGTCAGTATGTGGATACTGGGGTTAATATATCAGTATTAGCGCTTGTACTTAAATTTATGCGTAGGAAATGAGGGATCCTTTTCTAGCTAAACTCCGCTCACTTTGTAGGTGTCATGGAATCGATTCACTTCACTTTGAACCCCGAATTACCAGAACCCCATTTTTAAGGTAACTATACTGGAACAGTGTTGAATATTTTGAAACTAATTTGACTGGGAGCTGTTGTTGCCTACAACATATCCCCGTCAAATTAGTTTCAAAGTATTTAACAGAATGGTTATTCAATTGTAATTGCATCAAAGACGTACACTTGACATGTTCATGGCGGAGATATAATACGCCATTATGAGTGTAACGTCAGATAACTAGTCACCTAATTTATCATCTCATCAGATAATTGACTGGCAGATCGGATCCTTCCATTCTGCTCTGGTGGAAAGGTAACGTGCGCTGGATTGATAAACACGTCTCGTATCGTTTGATAACGTCAGAAGTTAGAAACAAAATAACAACATTAGCGACCCCAAAACAACTGCCTGAGATAATAAAATGGTCATAGTTCACATCACATAATTTTAGACACGTTCAAAAATCAAAAACACGTTCGTCTGACAGCTGAGTCTTTGCAGACGACATATTCCAGGTATTATATCTCAGGCCCGGTTAAATATCTTGAAAACAATTTGACTGAAAGTTGTTGGTGGTTAAACCATCAGCAACTTTCAGTCAATTTGTTTTCATGGCCCTGTAGGTGGGGCTTAGAATACACCTTCCGTATCCTCTGCGTGTCGTAAGAGGCGACTAAAGGAGGTAAGGGTGAGGTAACCCTGACAGAAACCTCGAGTGCTGAAGATGGAGGTTCCAGGCCGCACGGCGCACTCTAATAAACCATGGATCCACGCACTTAACGCTTATGATCATGCCGATAGTCACTTACAGGACTGGCGGTATGATCAGCGAACGAAAAGAAGAAGAAGAATTTGTTTTCAAAATATTCAACAAGTCAAGAGTATCTTCTCATTGAAATTATTGTCTGGTGGCTTGCAGCCACGAGACAGATAAGATATTGAATGGATACTGCTTCTTACATGCAATACCGGCATTTCTGTATACCGGATCAGTCAGATTCGGGAGAGAAAGAGCCTAAAACCCTGGTTGGACAACTGACAACGCTCCTGCTACCCACAAATGAAAGAGTTGCCTATATCTGACTCAAACACCTTTATGTTACAATATTTACATGTCACGATGGTCTTGTGCACCATATTTGCACATTGGTGACACATTAACGCCTCATACTTTTACCCGCCCATTTCGACCAATAACAAGAGTTCTTGTTTTGGACCACCGTTACTTGGAATAACGTAGATTGCATGGGTGGGGTGGCGGCGCTGTTTCCCTTACAACGTACAAGGTCACGACAACGTCTCTAATAAATCAGATGTCACAGTTGAATAGATATATGATTGTACTATGTCTACTATCTTAACGAAAACCTCTCGTCAGATGATACAGGACACACATACGTCCCGAAAATACATGCTTTCACCGCGCATGCGTCAAGTAGCTAAGTTAGAGATGTTGTTTCCATCTGGTTAATTCTGTAAATTTCGTAGTAGTATTTGTTGACCTTTCTGAACTGCTTAAAAGATCCTGTGATAGTTTGTTCCAATCTATTATCGTATTGGGAATAAAGCTGAATTTAAAGATGTCGGTTCGGGCATAAATTTGGTTAAAGTTGTAGTTGTGTATGTTTTTTTGTTTTACGAATTGGTTTCTATAAACTTCTGTAGGCTATGTAATGTCGCCTATGTGCTGTGTATAACACATTCTTTATCATGTAATAAATATTCTGTCGAATAAGCTGAAACTAATTTGTCCAGCCAGTTTCAAAATAGTCAGCAACTTAAACCGTATCGTTGCTTTTACAATACCCTGTCAAACTATAAATAACACCTAAGTTATTGGTTAGATTGGCGTCTATCAAATCCCATTCACATAATACGTCAGGCCGGTTTATATTTCAGTCTACTATTGGTAACTTCCCTGGTATCGAGGAGTGAAGGAGATTGCCCATGTTTCCACAGATTGCTTGTCAGCCACCTGATCGCCTGACAGTCAAGCGTGATTTGAAGCCCGCCAGGCTGATTACCAGACGACCACGCTAACACCACGATTAATCGTCTCCTCTATACATAACACCTCTATGATTGAGCATACTGTAGACGCAGATGCGGAAAATCTGTTCTTTCTGATTGGTTGAAAAGTAAATAATGGCAGCCTTCAGAGACTTGAGAAATCTATCACTATCTAGTTATTAAATCCTGTCTTTGACAGTATGATAAAAAGCTAAAATGGCTTGCATATTTTATTTGGAGCACGTATTCCATCCAGTGAATCGATCGTATAAAATGAGATGCGTTTTCCTTTAAGCGTCCCCAAATAATGTTATCTGGTTATCTGACTCATATCGTTCTGTTTTTGCTCGCTAGAATCCAAATTCAAAAGCAACCAAATGCTGATGAACTCTTATCATAACACGTTATCAGAAATAACTTAATATGTTTGTTCAAAGTATTCAACAGAAATTACAGAATTCTTCCACCGTGTTCAAAATTCTACTAACTGACAAGTTCCCATTTATTTTTATTTAAAGATACACATTCGCACCAGAATGCTTGCAATAAGATTGTTAAGATCGTATACATTTAGAGGCGTGCAATGTGTGACTAGATGTACACGAGTCCCTAATTCACAACTTAAAATTTATATTAATTTATACGTAATCAAATGATCATATGTTAAGAATGATTTCGATTCATTACATCTAGGCCCACCGTATACCTAAACGTACACAATTTAAACAATTTTATTTTCAGTCATTTCGCTGTGAATATGCACCTTTGAAATGGAAGATATATCCCGTGGTAATAATAACCTGTATTAAGACCACCTGTCTTTATTGACCACAATTTTCTGTTCCTATTATACCTAAATTTGGTCACGAAAATCTAAATATTTGCTTATAGAATATAACTTACTTATTAGCTTTAGACTATAGTTCCAATCCAGTAATGATCGTATTCTCAAAGGTAGAGTCAATATTGTTTAACCCTTTCATGCCGAATCGGGCCAAAACCCGGCCTCTGTAGTGGTCCATCTGCTGACCAAGAGAAAACTATTTTTGGAAATTTACCACTGGGATGACTGGCTGGATAACCGAGACAGTCATTTCCGTAGTAAATTAAAAAAATAGTCTTCTCTTGGTCTGAAAAGTGGAATTCTATAAGCAAATATTTAGATTTTCGTGACCAAATTTAGGCATAATAGGAACAGAAAATTGTGGTCAATAAAGACAGGTGGTCTTAATACAGGTTATTATTACCACGGGATATATCTTCCATTTCAACCTCTCCTGATAAGGCTGGTTACTGGCCAGTATCGGAGCAATACCAGGTTAATACGGCCCAGTATAGTCTCAGAACAGGCCCAGTAATCTGCGTTATAGCGACCTGTTTTACACAACCGCCAGATTATAACACCAAAATAAACATGCATGCCTGCCTATGACTAAATTTGACACTATCAGTTAACAATATGAACACCAAAGGACAAATACGAATAATTATCTACAATGCCAGAATTATTGTGTTCAATATTTTGCCGCTAACTCGATTGGATTCAACTAGATGCTGGTGCTGTCTATATCAGCAACAGGTTAGCCGGTGGCAGTCTAATTAGTTTCAGGAAATTCAAGAGCTTCCCAATGGAGTCAGCCTGAAATTCAGATTGTGGGATTTCAACATTCAACTGTTTAGTTAATAGGGCAGAGTACGTTCTTGCCGTGACGAGAGGAGTTATATATCTTCAACTTTATTATTTATGATGGCAGTTTCCAAGGACGTTTTTCACCTAACATTCGTCAAGTATCTAAGTTAGATGTGTTGTTTCCCGTTGAATAGTTCTGTAAATTTACTAGTAGGATTTATTGAGTTTTCTGAACTGATTATATAAAGTCCTGCGATAGTTTGTTCCAATCACTGATAAAGCTGAATTTAAAGATGTCTCATGTCTGTTATGGAATACATTTGGTTGAAGCGGTTGTTGCGCATGCTTTTAGTTTTCCCAAATGTCAAGACTATGTAATGTTAGTTTTGCTTGTTGCTGTACATTTTTGTAGAAGAGAATCATGCAAATCTGTTTCATTCTCTATATTAATAGTGAGAGTGGGGTGGGTGGAGAAGTCTTTAGTTATCCAGTATATGGGTCATACTGTCCGGTTCGTAACTAGGAGTGGTATATCTAACTGCATGTTTTCTGCACATTTTCTAGTTTGTTCTGAAGAATTATTTGGTGTACCTGTACTTGAATATTGCAAAAGCGGTCTAATCAGCCCCATGTATGCTTGATTTCTGATTAATACTGATCCTGGGAATTCCGGTTTCAGTTTCAAACCGAATCCAACAGCCGTACGCAGTGGGGGGGGGGGGGGGAGCTTAGCTAGAAATGGGCGGGACATAACTAGAAATGGATCCCACTTTATACAACCAAATTCGGCAATATTCCAAGGACCCGGATCTGAACACGTCCTAACTAATCTTTGGTACCCGATTTAAGTTACAGCGACACAGACTCGGGACATTGTCCTGAACCATGTCATTAAGTTCTCTTTCCTTCTCTTGCCGATGCCTTACTGTGAAAACAACTCCTTGTGTCCCGATGTCGTGTGTGCATGTGTGGGGGCTGGGGGTGGGGTGGGGGGGGGGGGGCTGGAGGACAGTGCTGGATTGAGAAAGGGAGTCGAGGTAGGGGTAGAGGCAGACGACAGAAAGAGAAGGATAGAACGTGTGAAAAAGATACAGGTGGATGGATACATGGATCGTTGGACAATAATAAGTGCTCCGCATGAATATAATAATGCATTTGGCCGCCAACAAGTTAAGTAAAACATGTCGCGATACAAATGTAGTACACATTTCATTGTGTAGACGACTCACTTTGCACGCCTCGCAGGATATGACGCCATAATGCAAACCGGAAGCAGTATCATCGCATAAACACACGTGTCATGCG